>JAXIVD010004084.1:22500-38973 GCA_036785275.1 Cancer borealis | reverse complement strand
TGAGGTTCAAGGTACCAATGCCATGCCACCTCCACCTAAGGAAAAATCACTGCACCCTGTGAATGTAGAAGTGCAGGTCAAGCCTGCTGCGCCAAACAAGACCACACCTGCTCCACGCAGGAACATTCGGCGTGCCCAGAAGGTACCGCTAAATAGTGTTCGAGATTCTTGGAAGCAGGAGGTTGTGGACATTGTAGTACCAGTGGCACCTCACATGCGGCGCTGCATTGTGGGACCACGCGGCGCCATACTTAAGCAGGTGCAGCAGGAGTTTGTGGGAGTACGTGTGACGGTACCGCCGCCGCTGGACGCAGTGACGGACACTGTGAGAGTACGTGGCCCTCCCCGGCAGGTTGCTGGGACCGTGACACGCCTCAAGGCCTTGTTGTATGAGGGGGAGATGATCGAAGCCAAGCTGGCAGTCACACCACAGCAACGGTGTCACGTGGTGGGACCTGCTGGCGTCACCCTTAAGAAACTCCTGCGGGAGTACCCTGACGTGGCGGTGACGGTGCCTCCTCAGAAGGACCGCGAGTCCTGCACCGTGGCACTCAAAGGTCCCCGCCGCCAGGTGATAGGTGCCACTACCATCCTTAACACCTATTTTCAGGCCGCGCTCACCGCTCGCCGTTCCGCCCATACTAACACCAACCGCCCCGCTCACCTTAACACCCACCATCCCGCCTGCTCACCCATCCACCGTCCAACCCATCCTACCCACCAACATTGAGATGCCTCACCCACAATAACCACAATAATTCCTCAACACCCGACGCCTAGCCTGTCATCCTGCGTCACCTCACCATGCATAAGGAAGGAAAAGTAGACATTTTGGAAACTTTATTGTTAATATTCGTACTCACCATCAGTTGTAAATGTTTTGTACATTGGAAATATATCAATGTGACTAACTGTGAAAACTGTGAAAACTGAAGTCAAACACAAATTTTGTAGTGTTGCAACGAAGCAAAACTTTGTCACTGTCACATTGCTTTTTCATTATAATAAAATATATAAACTACATAAAAAATTGTATGAACTTAACCTTATAGTATAATCATTAAAGTTTCCCAGAAAATAAATACAAAAAGGTTTAGATAATGAATATAATTAATTCGTTCTACTTTATTTCTCTCTCTGCCTTCAAATCTGTGCTCTAATTTTTCCCCTCTTTCTAAAGTCTTAAGGAAAAACTTGACAAACACGTAGCATCAGCTCACCAAATCGAGTATTTCATTTCTGCTTTAAGTTGTTTATTTCTTTATTTTTATTTAATTATTTATTTTTTTATTTATTCATTTATTTATTCATTCATTTTTCCATTTCTATTTTGTTTTTATATAGCGGTAGCAATAGCCGTAGATTACGACTTTTCTTACTTTCCCATACAAATTCCATGCTTCGGCTGAAGAGAAGGATGGGTGGGGAGGAGCCTTCCACTTTAGTGTCCTTTAGTCTATCAAGTAGATATTATAGCAGTTAGGTCTGGTAGGACTGTTGCTGTCTGTTCTTTCTTTGTTCTCCTTTGTACTACTACTTCTACTGCTACCACTACTACTACTACTACTACGTACTACTACTACTACTTGTCCTTCTACTATTACTGCTACTTAAAGAGCTATTTGGTTGTGATGCTCAACCGACATAGCGACACATCCACAACTCATCATCTTCATCATCATCATCATCATCACCATCATCATCATCATCATCATCACCATCATCATCATCATCATCATCACCATAAATCACCATCCATCACAGTACTCAGGAAGCGATACCGGCGTTTCCCTTGGTTCACCAAGAAACCATATATATATATATATATATATATATATATATATATATATATATATATATATATATATATATATATATATATATATATATATATATATATATATATATATATTATCTATGCAGTATGACACACACACACACACACACACACACACACACACACACACACACACACACACACACACACACACACACACACACACACACACACACACACACACACACACACACACACACACACACACACACACACACACACAGACAAACAGACACACACACACACAAACATAACATCTATTTCCTTTCCTATCTAATATCTATCTATCTATCTATCAGAGAGAGAGATAGATAGATAGATAGATAGATAGATAGATAGATAGATAGATAGAGAGAGAGAGAGAAAGAGAGAGAGAGAGAGAGAGAGAGAGAGAGAGAGAGAGAGAGAGAGAGAGAGAGAGAGAGAGAGAGAGAGAGAGAGAGAGAGAGAGAGAGACACACACACACACACACACACACACACACACACACACACACACACACACACACACACACACACACACACACACACACACACACACACACACACACACACACTTGACGGACACAATCCACCTATGTAATAAATGACGATGATGGGGCAAATCAGTTATATAGTTGACTTTTAAAAAGATGTGAGGTTGAAAGAGGAGGTAGAAAGGGATGTAGGAGGTAGAAAAGGAAGTAGGAGGTAGAAAGGGAGGTAAGAAGTAGGAGATAGGCGGTAGGAGATAGGAGTTAGGAGGTAGGAGGTAGAAAGGAAGGTAGGAGGTAGGAGGTAGGAGGTAGAAAGGGAGGTAGGAGGTAGAAAGAAAGATAGGAGGTAGAGTATTAACTCTAACCCGTTCTTGTCGCGGGTTAGAGTTGATACTCAAGTAGGCATTACCAACTCCATGCCCGTAGGCCACGCCCCCTCATTATTTATGCATTTTGATTGGTGGACGTGACAGCCAATCACCGTGATTGCCTGTAACTTCAACCAATCAAGATGGATAAATAATGAGGGGGGCGTGGCCTACGGGCATGATGAGCTATGACAGAGGGTATAAATAGAGGCCTCATTCTGTAGTCTGTCATTAGCAATCATGTTTCCGTGCTATCAAGTTCATCCGGTGCGCTGCGCGGCTTACGCTGCAGAGCCTCAGCTGGGAGTAACACGTCTGCAGCTGAGCGTCAGGAAGCGAAACCGACGTTTCCCTTGGTTCACCAAGAAACGGATTGTTTTCGCGTTTGGATTCCAGCAGGACGGCTGGCTGCTCATTGGCCCATCTAAGTGGGAAAATGTGACGCCATGCCGTATGCTGGACATCGAAGGCCTGCGTAAGTTGAAGGCTGACTTGCCTCTGAAGCTGAAGGTGTGGACTAAGGAGCGCAAGGGGAAGGTGGTGCTGCAGGCCAAGCTGGGAGACTTTTTAGCTCACCTGAATTCCTGCTCCACCCCAGCCATCTTCAAGGTAACGACATCTGGTGACTCCTTCAACTTTGCCTATTCCGTACAAGACAAAGAGGCAGAACAAGAGGCGGAACAGGTACAGGAACTACAGGAGGAGCTTCCTGTCACGGCGGATACAGCTCCTGTTGAAACAGAGACAACTTCTGCAGCAGAAGCCATGCCTTTTGCTGCAGATGTAGGACTGGTGACTGAAAATGATGAAGAGGCAAGTGTGTGTACCCCGGCATTAGATGGAGAATGGGTAACGTTTGTTAATAAGCTCACCGGGGCGACATGCAGTCTGCCGGCACACACGCAGGCAGAGAAGGAGGCAAGATGGCGGGGACCCGGTGCCTGGACGAGCGAAGATGAGGAATGGGTAACGTTTGTAAATAAGTCCACCGGGGCGACATACCGTCTGCCGGCACAGACGAGTCAAGGTGAACTCATCCCAAGTGTGCGCGAGACCACCGAAGATGAGCCCAGCCAGGCTGAAAAGGCTGTTACCAATGTGGAGGTGAAACAAGAAGGGCCACTTCAACGAGAGGAAGACACAAACAAACATGATAAAGAGGTAACAGTAATTGTAGAATCAATAATAAAAGAACAAGTAAAAGTGCTTTTGGAAACACGTCTGGAAGATGAACGCAAAGTAGAAAAAACAGAAAACCAAATACAAACTGAAGAGAATGAAGAATTGAACAAGGATGTATTTGGTAACGCCCGAGAAGACGCCGCCGAGGAGTGTGTGGAGGAGGCCGTGTTGTCCTCCACACTCCCACAGGATAAAAATGTCGAGGACGCTGTCACTGACAACGTTACAGAACAGGATAATGAAAATAAAAGTGATAAGAAGAAGCAATGGAAGAAGACACGCAGGGCCGAGGAGGACGTGGGTCTATTGATGAATGTGATGCGTGTGACCGGCCAGGATCCTGACGCCTCGACGGAGACTTGGACCGTGGCCTGTAGCAGGAACAAGCGGACAAACAAACGGAGGGCATTGGTACCTGTGAATGAGGTGAAGGACAATGCCATGCCACCTCCACCTAAGGAAAAATCACTGCACCCTGTGAATGTAGAAGTGCAGGTCAAGCCTGCTGCGCCAAACAAGACCACACCTGCTCCACGCAGGAACATTCGGCGTGCCCAGAAGGTACCGCTAAATAGTGTTCGAGATTCTTGGAAGCAGGAGGTTGTGGACATTGTAGTACCAGTGGCACCTCACATGCGGCGCTGCATTGTGGGACCACGCGGCGCCATACTTAAGCAGGTGCAGCAGGAGTTTGTGGGAGTACGTGTGACGGTACCGCCGCCGCTGGACGCAGTGACGGACACTGTGAGAGTACGTGGCCCTCCCCGGCAGGTTGCTGGGACCGTGACACGCCTCAAGGCCTTGTTGTATGAGGGGGAGATGATCGAAGCCAAGCTGGCAGTCACACCACAGCAACGGTGTCACGTGGTGGGACCTGCTGGCGTCACCCTTAAGAAACTCCTGCGGGAGTACCCTGACGTGGCGGTGACGGTGCCTCCTCAGAAGGACCGCGAGTCCTGCACCGTGGCACTCAAAGGTCCCCGCCGCCAGGTGATAGGTGCCACTACCATCCTTAACACCTATTTTCAGGCCGCGCTCACCGCTCGCCGTTCCGCCCATACTAACACCAACCGCCCCGCTCACCTTAACACCCACCATCCCGCCTGCTCACCCATCCACCGTCCAACCCATCCTACCCACCAACATTGAGATGCCTCACCCACAATAACCACAATAATTCCTCAACACCCGACGCCTAGCCTGTCATCCTGCGTCACCTCACCATGCATAAGGAAGGAAAAGTAGACATTTTGGAAACTTTATTGTTAATATTCGTACTCACCATCAGTTGTAAATGTTTTGTACATTGGAAATATATCAATGTGACTAACTGTGAAAACTGTGAAAACTGAAGTCAAACACAAATTTTGTAGTGTTGCAACGAAGCAAAACTTTGTCACTGTCACATTGCTTTTTCATTATAATAAAATATATAAACTACATAAAAAATTGTATGAACTTAACCTTATAGTATAATCATTAAAGTTTCCCAGAAAATAAATACAAAAAGGTTTAGATAATGAATATAATTAATTCGTTCTACTTTATTTCTCTCTCTGCCTTCAAATCTGTGCTCTAATTTTTCCCCTCTTTCTAAAGTCTTAAGGAAAAACTTGACAAACACGTAGCATCAGCTCACCAAATCGAGTATTTCATTTCTGCTTTAAGTTGTTTATTTCTTTATTTTTATTTAATTATTTATTTTTTTATTTATTCATTTATTTATTCATTCATTTTTCCATTTCTATTTTGTTTTTATATAGCGGTAGCAATAGCCGTAGATTACGACTTTTCTTACTTTCCCATACAAATTCCATGCTTCGGCTGAAGAGAAGGATGGGTGGGGAGGAGCCTTCCACTTTAGTGTCCTTTAGTCTATCAAGTAGATATTATAGCAGTTAGGTCTGGTAGGACTGTTGCTGTCTGTTCTTTCTTTGTTCTCCTTTGTACTACTACTTCTACTGCTACCACTACTACTACTACTACTACGTACTACTACTACTACTTGTCCTTCTACTATTACTGCTACTTAAAGAGCTATTTGGTTGTGATGCTCAACCGACATAGCGACACATCCACAACTCATCATCTTCATCATCATCATCATCATCACCATCATCATCATCATCATCATCACCATCATCATCATCATCATCATCACCATAAATCACCATCCATCACAGTACTCAGGAAGCGATACCGGCGTTTCCCTTGGTTCACCAAGAAACCATATATATATATATATATATATATATATATATATATATATATATATATATATATATATATATATATATATATATATATATATATATATATATATATATATATATTATCTATGCAGTATGACACACACACACACACACACACACACACACACACACACACACACACACACACACACACACACACACACACACACACACACACACACACACACACACACACACACACACACACACACACACACACACACACAGACAAACAGACACACACACACACAAACATAACATCTATTTCCTTTCCTATCTAATATCTATCTATCTATCTATCAGAGAGAGAGATAGATAGATAGATAGATAGATAGATAGATAGATAGATAGATAGAGAGAGAGAGAGAAAGAGAGAGAGAGAGAGAGAGAGAGAGAGAGAGAGAGAGAGAGAGAGAGAGAGAGAGAGAGAGAGAGAGAGAGAGAGAGAGAGAGAGAGAGAGAGACACACACACACACACACACACACACACACACACACACACACACACACACACACACACACACACACACACACACACACACACACACACACACACACACACACACTTGACGGACACAATCCACCTATGTAATAAATGACGATGATGGGGCAAATCAGTTATATAGTTGACTTTTAAAAAGATGTGAGGTTGAAAGAGGAGGTAGAAAGGGATGTAGGAGGTAGAAAAGGAAGTAGGAGGTAGAAAGGGAGGTAAGAAGTAGGAGATAGGCGGTAGGAGATAGGAGTTAGGAGGTAGGAGGTAGAAAGGAAGGTAGGAGGTAGGAGGTAGGAGGTAGAAAGGGAGGTAGGAGGTAGAAAGAAAGATAGGAGGTAGAGTATTAACTCTAACCCGTTCTTGTCGCGGGTTAGAGTTGATACTCAAGTAGGCATTACCAACTCCATGCCCGTAGGCCACGCCCCCTCATTATTTATGCATTTTGATTGGTGGACGTGACAGCCAATCACCGTGATTGCCTGTAACTTCAACCAATCAAGATGGATAAATAATGAGGGGGGCGTGGCCTACGGGCATGATGAGCTATGACAGAGGGTATAAATAGAGGCCTCATTCTGTAGTCTGTCATTAGCAATCATGTTTCCGTGCTATCAAGTTCATCCGGTGCGCTGCGCGGCTTACGCTGCAGAGCCTCAGCTGGGAGTAACACGTCTGCAGCTGAGCGTCAGGAAGCGAAACCGACGTTTCCCTTGGTTCACCAAGAAACGGATTGTTTTCGCGTTTGGATTCCAGCAGGACGGCTGGCTGCTCATTGGCCCATCTAAGTGGGAAAATGTGACGCCATGCCGTATGCTGGACATCGAAGGCCTGCGTAAGTTGAAGGCTGACTTGCCTCTGAAGCTGAAGGTGTGGACTAAGGAGCGCAAGGGGAAGGTGGTGCTGCAGGCCAAGCTGGGAGACTTTTTAGCTCACCTGAATTCCTGCTCCACCCCAGCCATCTTCAAGGTAACGACATCTGGTGACTCCTTCAACTTTGCCTATTCCGTACAAGACAAAGAGGCAGAACAAGAGGCGGAACAGGTACAGGAACTACAGGAGGAGCTTCCTGTCACGGCGGATACAGCTCCTGTTGAAACAGAGACAACTTCTGCAGCAGAAGCCATGCCTTTTGCTGCAGATGTAGGACTGGTGACTGAAAATGATGAAGAGGCAAGTGTGTGTACCCCGGCATTAGATGGAGAATGGGTAACGTTTGTTAATAAGCTCACCGGGGCGACATGCAGTCTGCCGGCACACACGCAGGCAGAGAAGGAGGCAAGATGGCGGGGACCCGGTGCCTGGACGAGCGAAGATGAGGAATGGGTAACGTTTGTAAATAAGTCCACCGGGGCGACATACCGTCTGCCGGCACAGACGAGTCAAGGTGAACTCATCCCAAGTGTGCGCGAGACCACCGAAGATGAGCCCAGCCAGGCTGAAAAGGCTGTTACCAATGTGGAGGTGAAACAAGAAGGGCCACTTCAACGAGAGGAAGACACAAACAAACATGATAAAGAGGTAACAGTAATTGTAGAATCAATAATAAAAGAACAAGTAAAAGTGCTTTTGGAAACACGTCTGGAAGATGAACGCAAAGTAGAAAAAACAGAAAACCAAATACAAACTGAAGAGAATGAAGAATTGAACAAGGATGTATTTGGTAACGCCCGAGAAGACGCCGCCGAGGAGTGTGTGGAGGAGGCCGTGTTGTCCTCCACACTCCCACAGGATAAAAATGTCGAGGACGCTGTCACTGACAACGTTACAGAACAGGATAATGAAAATAAAAGTGATAAGAAGAAGCAATGGAAGAAGACACGCAGGGCCGAGGAGGACGTGGGTCTATTGATGAATGTGATGCGTGTGACCGGCCAGGATCCTGACGCCTCGACGGAGACTTGGACCGTGGCCTGTAGCAGGAACAAGCGGACAAACAAACGGAGGGCATTGGTACCTGTGAATGAGGTGAAGGACAATGCCATGCCACCTCCACCTAAGGAAAAATCACTGCACCCTGTGAATGTAGAAGTGCAGGTCAAGCCTGCTGCGCCAAACAAGACCACACCTGCTCCACGCAGGAACATTCGGCGTGCCCAGAAGGTACCGCTAAATAGTGTTCGAGATTCTTGGAAGCAGGAGGTTGTGGACATTGTAGTACCAGTGGCACCTCACATGCGGCGCTGCATTGTGGGACCACGCGGCGCCATACTTAAGCAGGTGCAGCAGGAGTTTGTGGGAGTACGTGTGACGGTACCGCCGCCGCTGGACGCAGTGACGGACACTGTGAGAGTACGTGGCCCTCCCCGGCAGGTTGCTGGGACCGTGACACGCCTCAAGGCCTTGTTGTATGAGGGGGAGATGATCGAAGCCAAGCTGGCAGTCACACCACAGCAACGGTGTCACGTGGTGGGACCTGCTGGCGTCACCCTTAAGAAACTCCTGCGGGAGTACCCTGACGTGGCGGTGACGGTGCCTCCTCAGAAGGACCGCGAGTCCTGCACCGTGGCACTCAAAGGTCCCCGCCGCCAGGTGATAGGTGCCACTACCATCCTTAACACCTATTTTCAGGCCGCGCTCACCGCTCGCCGTTCCGCCCATACTAACACCAACCGCCCCGCTCACCTTAACACCCACCATCCCGCCTGCTCACCCATCCACCGTCCAACCCATCCTACCCACCAACATTGAGATGCCTCACCCACAATAACCACAATAATTCCTCAACACCCGACGCCTAGCCTGTCATCCTGCGTCACCTCACCATGCATAAGAAAGGAAAAGTAGACATTTTGGAAACTTTATTGTTAATATTCGTACTCACCATCAGTTGTAAATGTTTTGTACATTGGAAATATATCAATGTGACTAACTGTGAAAACTGTGAAAACTGAAGTCAAACACAAATTTTGTAGTGTTGCAACGAAGCAAAACTTTGTCACTGTCACATTGCTTTTTCATTATAATAAAATATATAAACTACATAAAAAATTGTATGAACTTAACCTTATAGTATAATCATTAAAGTTTCCCAGAAAATAAATACAAAAAGGTTTAGATAATGAATATAATTAATTCGTTCTACTTTATTTCTCTCTCTGCCTTCAAATCTGTGCTCTAATTTTTCCCCTCTTTCTAAAGTCTTAAGGAAAAACTTGACAAACACGTAGCATCAGCTCACCAAATCGAGTATTTCATTTCTGCTTTAAGTTGTTTATTTCTTTATTTTTATTTAATTATTTATTTTTTTATTTATTCATTTATTTATTCATTCATTTTTCCATTTCTATTTTGTTTTTGTATAGCGGTAGCAATAGCCGTAGATTACGACTTTTCTTACTTTCCCATACAAATTCCATGATAATTTGTATATGGTATCGCTTCCTCTTCCGGCCAGCTTCGGCTGAAGAGAAGGATGGGTGGGGAGGAGCCTTCCACTTTAGTGTCCTTTAGTCTATCAAGTAGATATTATAGTAGTTAGGTCTGGTAGGACTGTTGCTGTCTGTTCTTTCTTTGTTCTCCTTTGTACTACTACTTCTACTGCTACCACTACTACTACTACTACTACTACTACGTACTACTACTACTACTTGTCCTTCTACTATTACTGCTACTTAAAGAGCTATTTGGTTGTGATGCTCAACCGACATAGCGACACATCCACAACTCATCATCTTCATCATCATCATCATCATCACCATCATCATCATCATCATCATCACCATCATCATTATCATCATCATCACCATAAATCACCATCCATCACAGTACTCAGGAAGCGATACCGGCGTTTCCCTTGGTTCACCAAGAAACGCATTGTTTTCGCGTTTGGATTCCAGCAGGACGGCTGGCAGCACATTGACCCATCTAAGTGGGAAAATGTGACGCCATGCTGTATGCTGGACATACGGCATGGCGTATATTTAAAATGTTTTTTACTGTAGATTCTTCTATTTTCTCACTTCGCTGCTTCTAATATCTGTGTGAGATATTGGAATGTTGTAAAATATTTGACTTTTCAACCGGTATGAGGTAGAAAGAGGGGGTAGAAATTGAGGCAGGAGATATAAAGGGAGGTAAGAGGTAGAAAGGGAGGTAAGAGGTAGAAAGGGAGGTAGGAGGTAGAAAGGGAGAATGTAGATAGAAAGGAGGTAATGATATTAATAATAATTAAAATTATAGTAACACAGGCAGCGAGAATAAAGAGGAGGAGGAGGAGGAGGAGGAGGAGGAGGAGGAAGTTGAAGTATAGGAGGAGTGAAGACTGAACCGACTATATTCCTTCATTGTCTTCCTTTTTCTTCTTTCCTTTCCGTTTTTTCAGCTTTCCTTACTCCCCTTTCTTCCCTTTTAGAAATATATGGAGTAACATCTTCCACATCAACGAAGAAAATAACAGAAATTTTGACGCTCATAACAACGCAAGAGTTAACAACTACATCAACCTCAACCACATATGTATATGTGGTACCTCAGCCACATATGTATATATATATATATATATATATATATATATATATATATATATATATATATATATATATATATATATATATATATATATATATATACATATATTATGCATGCAGTATGACAACACACACACACACACACAGACAGACCGACAGACATCATGTTTCTTGAATAAGTTAATGTGTAGCACTTAACACGGTTTTATTATCTTGCTGTATCAATGTGTCGGGGATTAAGATAAGGTTCTAATCAATAAGTAAATATAGGTTATACATAGTCAACTTTATTCAGGAGTAAGAAAAATAAGAACATATACACCATTAAGTATATAATATCTTACTTCGTTACTCTTGAAGAAAGTTGACGATGTGAGTACTATATATACTCATTAATTCCAATCTTATCTTTATCCACTACACTTTCCAAACAGGAGGAAGGACTACCACCACCACCACCACCACACCACACCACTACCACCACCACCACACCACTACCACTACCACCACCAGGAAGGATAATTACATCACCATTACAAAACAATGCAATTTACTTGGTCACTTTAAAGATACATATGTGCAGCTACATCCATACATACAGTGCATACATACACTTGTCATATGCTGGGCACACAGATTCTCTCTCTCTTTCTCTGTTGCACTAGTGATGTACTGACGGTGTAACATAAATATACACATACAAACAATGCTACAAGTCTGTATGAACCAAAGCATAATAGCTGTCTTATTATATTATATAACCCAAGGCCCTTTTTTTTTTTTCTTTCATCAACTAAAAGATTGTGATAGTCTAGTCAGTAATGCACAGAAAAGGAAGCTTCAGTCTTTTTTTTACAAAATATGAAATTTGACTTATTCAATTTGCACTATGTTTGTACACACACACACACACACACACACACACACACACACACACAAGGCAAGAGTGATCCTATACTGATTTGAGTTGAGTTCAAAGTAAACGAAGGAAGAAAGATATAGAAAGAAAGGAATGAAGGAAGGAAGTAGAGGAATGGAAGATACATAAATGTGAAAACTGACTTTGATGGATTAAAGAAAATATTTGATATAAATGGACTGGAATGGCTTCAATAGTTAAAAAAAAAAAAAAAAAGGAAAATTAGAGTTTCTTAAAATTTATAAAGATAGAGTTCAGAAAAAATATTGAAACTGTTAATAAAGGAGTTGAAAAAAATATAATAGTTTAATATAAGATGTCAATTAGCAAGAGAAAAGGAGAGGCAAGGAATGATTGGACAAAAAAACAATGGAAATGGAGACACACAAAATAATCAGAAATAAGCATCAATGGATCTATAAAGGAGAGGAAAGAAATCACGACAAAAATAGATAATAAAAAAAATAATACAAGGAAAAACAAAAAACTTTCATTTGCATATGTAGATCTAAACAAAACAAAAAAAAGACAAAAGAAACAGAATGAAGATAGATGGCATAGCACACAAAGACACACTTCTATACCCCAAAAAAGTAATGCATAGAAGCCTCCAGTACATCTTGACAGGAGAGAAAGCGAGTTTTGAGAAAGACAATCGGATCAACGGACAAAATACTGAAGGAAATAATAATAATAATAATAATACAGTTTTCCAATACAAAAACTGGATGAAAAACTTGTATGGGAGTGTAATATTAAAGAATTTAGACCTAAGTTAAATAGTAATAGATGCGGTAATGGGACAGTATACGTATAACTCTTTTTATGTGTCACAACTAGCAATACAAACACACACACACACACGTACACACTATAAACAAGCTATAAAAATGAGGAGTGTAAAACCATCTTTCAAAAAACCTCGTCACATCCACATTCCAGTGCTTTAGTTCACCTCATTGGTTCATCCTTCCACCAATAAGAACATAGCATTACTATTTTCCAGTCCTCTCATTGGCTGATGCTTCCACCAAGGAGGGCACAGCAATACTACCTTCCAGCTCTCTCATTGGCTGAAGTATTGACCAATGAACACACACATATGATCAAGAGATGATAAATTAGTGCAAGTCAATCAGTAAAATACAGTGACGGGCAAGTTTTCGATGCAAATGTTGTATTATAGAATACACCCTCTCTCTCTCTCTCTCTCTCTTGCTTTCAGATTTCAGGACAAAGACTGTACTTGTTTAGGTGCCGTAAAAAATGGCAGAAATACATACATACATCCATGTTTTGCCATAAGATTCATACATATATACTGGCCCCTCTATTAATGTGAATACAGACAGACACACACACACACACACACACACACACACACACACGAGTCATGTCTGTGTTTTAAACTATCAATCATTAGTGCACACGTCTTATGCTTTCCTAAGTCAAAATAATGTCTTTCCCGCCCACACACACACACACACACAAACACACGCGTGCACACACAAATACACACACACACAGCCTATGTTTACACAGCCTCATCACTCAAAATAATACACACCCTTGCAAACAAAAAGTGAACATTTAAATACCTAAATTCAATACAATATTCTCCACTACAATAAAACTAAGATTCTTTCTCTCTCTTTCTTAATCCCACAAGAAAATGACACACTTTACAAAAACAGACCTATAGTTTAATATTATTGACCCCAAAACATGTAGTGGGAATAATCATAATAATAATAATAATGATAACAGTAGTAGCCATTCCCTTGTCAGTAGTATACAAAGCAAACAACTACAACTACTACACAATGTGAACAACTACAACCAGCTTATCTTAATGCTGTCAAAATAACATTCAAAATATTCTCTCTCTCTCTCTCTCTCTCACTCTCTCAGCCAATACCAATCTACCACACACACACTCTCTCTCTCCACCAATGAGGGGGCAGCACACTACTAAGTCTTCACCAATCACAAGAAAGCAGATTAGGGACTCACTACCTCTCCTCCAATCATGATGAAGCAAACTCTACGACTACTACTCTCTCTCTCTCTCTACTAGTAAGGTCAAAGCAGTCTGTTCCCGGGGAGTCAATGGCTGTCTGTCACCACTCTTGTTTATTATGACCAAGGCAAGATATAATAATAAAAGTAATAAATAATAAATAATGATAATAATATTGTTTTAAATTAACCATCATCGTTTTGTATCCATCACACAAACACAGTCTAATAATAATAATAATAATAATAATAATAATAATGGCAATAGTAGTCTTCAAAAAATAAATAAACAATAATAATAAACAAAAAATACTACTACCACAAGGAATAATAAGTCGTCTTTTTTAAAATTGCAAAGTCACAGAGATGGCAATAATAATAATCATAATAAAAAAACCCAATAATAATAAATAATAATAATCATAATAATAACAACAATAACAGCAGTAATGGGTCAAGAGGGGGGTGGGGTGTGGAGGGGGTTGTAGGGGGCATAGGTGGAGGAGGAGGTGAGTCTTATCTCTGTCCATAATAATTACCATAGTTCCCCCAACCTTGATGTCCGTACCCATAATTCCCTTGCTGTGTTGCCGTCGGGTAGCCCCAGTTCTGATAGTGTGATGTTCCGTAGCCGTGGGTTGGGTAGCCCTGCCCATACCCGCCCCCATACCCAGGCTGCTGGTAACCCTGGTATCCTGTTACCATTGAGGACTGGCCGGCACCGGAGGCTAAGGAGGAGTTAGCGGTGGTGCCGTTGACGGGGCCGGGGCTGGACTTGTCTTGTGTCATGCGCTTGTCTCGCCGTGACTCAATGCTGTCAAGGGTGAGGGTAAGGTTAGTGTGTGTGTGTGTGTGTGTGTGTGTGTGTGTCTATAAGGGAGTATACACTTTTATATATAACAATTAGTACTGTTTGCTATGTATTATCAAGTAATACTAATAACACAAGCACTACTACTACTACAACAACAACAACTGCTACTACTACTCACACAGAGATGCCGCCTGACATGGCTTCCTCCTGCTTGTTGGGGGTGACAGTGGTGTCCATTTCTGCCATGCTGGCCTCCCCAGCGTCCATCTGCCTCACCTCCTGTTGCACTTGTCTCAGCACCTTCAGACCCTCACTCATGCTGAACACACACAGGAAAAACACAGACTTATAATACGGGAACGAGATAGAGAATAAGACTAATAATAATAATAGTAATAATGACACACACACACACACACACACACACACACCTTCCTGGGTCCTGTCCACACTCAGACATGAAGTGAAAGAGTCTGTGAGCAAACAGCAGCTGAGTGCCAGGTTGGGGTGCCGTATTGATGCCTTCCTTGAGTGCCGCCACCGCCTCGTTGATGCGTGGAGGGTCAAACAACAACGTCTGATCCACTATGGCCAACACCACATTACTGTTGTCCTGTACAAGGGAAGTTATGGGGGTGACTATTTTTTTCAAAGCACAATAAATCAAAATAAAAAATAACTGGCCATTTCATAAACATATTTGAGTGATGTCTGACAAAAAAACGAGAATGTAATGATGTAATTCAATGCAAAGAAATATATATACAATAAAATAATAATAATAATAATAACACTTACCTTGTTAAAGTCATGTGCTTCCTTCAACACCTCCAGGGCCTTCTCATGCTCCCGACAAAACTGCAATAACAACAATAACAATAACAATCACCACCAAATTACATCACAATTTTCAACATGTGTATGAGAAAATAACAACAAAAAATACTTCAAACAAACACCCTCAATCTTGCCTGATGGTAACGACAGATTCTTTAAAACTAGTAAGGTAGGTGGTAGGTTAGGTTAGGTTAGGTGGTAGTACAGTGGTCAGTGTTTGGGCATGTGAGTCTAGGGTTTCGGGGTCAAGTCCGGATATCCTAAAAGGTAAAAAAGTAAGGTTGCATGAGTTTCAGTTCCGGTATCCATCAATGAAGATGCTCTCCAGAACGTCAGCCGGGCAAGCCCAACCCCCCACTGTGGTGCCCGACCATAGCAGTTTCTCCACAGTAAAAAGCTTAAGCATCACAAGCCCGGGTGGGGACTCTATCTGCCGACCAAGCGAATGCAAGGCCAGCGTGCTACCACTGTACCAGCCAGGAGGCTAGTACAGTGTTACTGCCGAGTGGCCAAACATTACCCAAATTTCTGCCTTACATTGTCCTCATACAATGTTATGTGCATTTGAGGGAGTGACAACAATAGCCTCTCTCTCTCTCTTTCAATATCAAATAGAACAAAATTGAGGCATCACTATTGAAAATCTAAACCTATGCCACTAACAGGTAGTCATTCATCAGTGTATAATGTAAAAATATAAAAAACATTTGAGAGAGAAAGGAATAGAAAGAGAGAGAGAGTACAACCCCATAAAGATATAACAAAGCATAATAGATATAATAACAATACATAAAACAGAACACACA
>JAXIVD010004084.1:7500-20000 GCA_036785275.1 Cancer borealis | reverse complement strand
TCAACATTTACTCATTCATAAAGTTAAATGAATTATGTTTCTGTGTGCACATATGTAAGTGTGTGTGTGTACATGTAGGATAAATTCATCAACACACACACACACACACATCCTCCCCCCCCTCCCTCCTCTCACATACCGTATCTCCCGGTGTTGAAGACGCATCGGTCTTGAAGATGGACCCCATTTTGACTTGCTATATTTAGGAAAAAAAAAAAAAAAGTAAACAAATAAAATCCCAAGTCTCACCAAATTGACTAAGATGTTTTTGTGGGTTTTGTTTTAATGACGGTAATGTTTCACCTCAACACAAACCATTCTTTTTGAGTTGCGTTTCCTTAACAATGTGTTCTATGGAAGGACAACAAGAGTATTTTCATTATTCATTAAGTCATTTCCTTGTAGTTATTATTATGATTTGGACTCATGTATGTGTTTAATTTTTTATCATGATGTAGTTGTGTTTATTATTGATGATGTAATGAAGATAGACTAAAACCTCTATAATTCAACCTAATTGGGGGGAGACCCGGGTCCAATTATTGATGTTTTAGTGTATCTTAATATTAAACCCAATGCACTATAACATCTGTCTGTGTTTGTTTCTTGATTGGTGTGTTTAAGTGTTTGTTAGAGTGTCTGGTGTGCACACTTGATACAGCCAGCCTTAATGAGTCACCTTGACACAGTGATCACACACACACACACACATCACTGTTGTTATGCATCACCGCATCTTGTGTAGATCAAAACATGGTTCACTTATATGTACTTACAGAATCATTCATTGTCAAGTAATGGAACTCAAATTAATGGTTTGTGCAGAAGTGAAACCTTACCCACACACACACACACACCATACTGTAATTAATGTATCTATGTATATTTTCATCTGCCTTGTTCCCTGTGGTATAAGCCTTCAAGGGGACGGCCACGGCCACAGCAGGACAGCTGTAATAACAGCACCATATGCAGCATCACCTGCTCCTGCTGCACCTGTTTACTGCTCTTCACTACAGGCAATATGGGCTTAAACCTCATCAAACCACACCAAACAAACCTCATATCTATATATCCATATAAATATATATCAGGCTGTTCTCCCCCTACAGGAGGGTAGCCAAGGCAAGGTGTTCATACGTTCATATATACACACACACACACACATACACTCCTGTCACTTAAGCAAAAATAAAACATTGCAATACAAATAATTAATAAAGATAACATATTTTAGAGTTGTTTCTTTAAAAAAATATGATATGAACACAATAACAAAACACACCCGACCCAACAACGCTGAGACTCCCACCACAACATAACACAACACAACGCAATCTTAGCTGTCCAAGACGCAGGGATAATTTGTAACACTATTTAGGGGAAAAGTAGCATCTTCGACGTCGGGAAATACAGTAATTGTTGGTGTAAATATATTTCACATTACTAAAATTCTCTCTCTCTCTCTCTCTCACACACACACACACACACACACCCCTTGCCCCCTCCTCCCCCCTTCCTCACCACATTGGTGCCGAGGGGGTCATCCCCCGGTGCCGCCTCCACGCCCGGCGGTGCCTCGTCAGGTGTTTCAATGTCAGAGCGGTTGAGCTCGGCCAGCACCTCCCTCCGCAGGGTGAGGAACTCCTCCACCCCCACAACCTCACTGGGCATGTGTTTGCGCACGTGTTCCTGGAAGCGCTGCCAGTGTTGGATGTAGCGTGAGGTTGGGGAGGCAATGAGCCGCTCGTACAGCAAGGTGACATTCTTCCAACGCTTACCACTGCTCTCCCAGTTGATGTAACATTCCCACATCTTGTCTGACCTGTGGCGGCAGCAGCAGCGGCGGCGGTGTTAATAATGCTGCCACTATCATTACTGCTACTATCACAACTCACACTACACTAAAACTAAAACTATGCACTACAGTTAACTTTACAAAAACAACTTGCAAGTATAACTACAACCAAATGTATCACCAAACACAAACATAAACAAACAGATGAACTCACTTGAACTCGAGTCCACAGGCGGTGACAGCGCGTTCAAACTCCGTCCTCACCCTTGCCTCCTCGTCCGGGAACTGTGCCGTGACATACTCCAGGTAGTGAAGCCAAAGGTCCACACTCAGAGAGATGGCATCCAGACCGCGATTAAATACCTGTGCACATACATACAGTAATGCCAGGTAAGACTAGAACACCAGGAACGAGTGAAGAACAGGTGGGAGGAGGAGGAGGAGGAGGAGGAGGAGGAGGAGGAGGAGGAGGAGGAGGAGGAGGAGGAGGAGGAGGAGGAGGAGGAGGAGGAGGGGAAGGTGTAGGAGGAGGATAAGGATGATTAGGGAAGGAATATAGCACTTACTGACATCCTTACTCTCTGTGATCTCTTAGTGTTCTGTTGGGCGTCCTGTTTGACCTGTTGATGATCTGTTTATTGAGTGTGAATGTGAACAATTAGTAGTATCAGTGTGGGGAGTGATGTTAGGTTAGAGTGATTACAGGGAGAGCTGCTTAATGGGGGGGATAATTTAGTTTAATTTAATATAATTTAATTGAAGATGGATATTAGTAAGTGAGTGTGATAGTTGTTTGAGCAGTAATTTGTGTTGTTGTGTAACTAACGATCAAGAGTGAAGAAACGACTGAGAAAAGACATTAAGATTGTGTGTGCGTATGTGTATAATTCTATTTGAAGCTGACTGTACCATGGAAAGAACGAGAACTAAAAAAAAGTATAAAAACCAATCTATTCCTGTATCATCTAACAACACAACACTACACAAAACACTACCTACAAATCTGATGTGTTTCTGTGCCTATAGTTTCCTCTCACTTTGTAGAGATAGGAAGGAGAGATAGATAGCTGTGTGGAGAGTAGGAGGAAGAGATAATAGATAGCCGTGTGCTAATAATACAGTTTAATCTCTCTCCGTGCAAGACTGGCAGAGCACCTGACTGGCAAACAGGACCCCCAGTCAGTTAGTGAGATCTAGGAGGGAGGGGGGGGGGCAGGAGTCAGTTTCAGGGAGGGGAGGAGGTAGGAATAGGTTAGGTTAAGTATCAACATCATCATCATCATCATCAACATCATCATCATCATCAGAGAACCAGTGTTGCATATCATCATCATCATCATCATCTTGATCATCCGGCCCCCGCCCCACACGTAGGACAGGCAGCTGGCACCCTTCAGACCACCCTGCACTCACCCTGACCTGACCCTGATCTCCTAAACCTTAGTCAGGCATAATGAACTAAAGGAAAGGGACTGTAGGGAAAAGAAAAAAAAAAAAAAAAAAAAAAAAAAAAAAAAAAAAAAAAAAAAAAAAAAAAAAAAATACACACACACATACATACACACACAGCTATGTATGTATCTTACTGCCGCTGAAATGTTATTGATACGAGAACAGTTAACTCTATCTAGATAATTCATTGATCACTCTAACTAAGACTTATTAAACATATACAATACGCTAAATGATCCCTTGCATTATTATTATTACCACAAACTGTTTTCATGATGTCTGTACTGCAACTATTAATGACCACTGTATTATCATTATTATTATTATTACCACAAATTTTTAATGTGAAAAAATAAATAATTGTGTGTGTGTACCGTACTTAGCATTAGCCTAACTATTGTCTGGATTAATATGGAGGTAATTATCTAAAGCTCATTAACTCATTCTATTATCATTTATCTTATTCATTATTATTTCTTTTTTTAACACAAACACATCACTCTACCAAACCAACACCAACAACACACTCATAACACACTACGCACGCATGGTTATGTGTGTGTGTGTGTGTGTACGTTTGAAAATATAACTACTATACACAATGTTTGCGGCAAAAAAGGAAACAGCAAACCAACTTCGTAACAACATAACTCTTTCACACACCCAGACACACACACACACACTTAAGGGTCAGTACAAGTATGAGTAAGAGATCAGGGAGTATGTAGGGCCTGGCAGGGTGAGTTAGGGTGTTCCTCCGGGTGACGGTGCCTTGGGTGGGGTGGGTGAGGGCCACTAGAGTGATTTAAGTACCTACTGTTGTCCTCACCCCTGCAGCGGCGCACACCACCCGAGAGGCGAGTCTTGCCCCAGCTAGACTGACGGTTCACCTGCAGACACACACCGCGCGGCAACCAGGAGTGTGTGAGACGCGGCTCACACATATACAGAGTGTGTGCGTGCATGTGTGTATGTGTGTGAATGAAGTATTTATATGTCTCTCGTGTATGTATGTGAGCAGTGTGTATATAAACATGAGTGCGTGTGCGTGTGTATGTGTATGTTTGTGTATATATGTATAGGTGCAGAAAACACTCAACAGTAGTAGTAGAAGTAGAAGTAGAAGTAGTAGTAGTAAAAGTAGAAGTAGTAGTAGTAGTAGAAGTAGTAGTATTAAGAGAGTTTCAGTGCAAAAAACAAGAATGAAGATACTAGTCAAATATATATGAGTATGATATATATATATAACTACACATTGGGTTTTTTTTTTCAACATAATACTAGGATTTATAAATCTATATATATATATATATATGATCGTTCTTTATCACCAATATATAGCATATCATGAGTCTGTTACAAACATACATGGCCCGCAAGGAGGAGTCAGCACGTAGCGGGGCACGGCATTGACCTAAAGTGTGGTGGTGGTGGTGGTGGAGGAGGTGGTGGTGGTGGTGGTGGTACAAAGACAAAATATTAGCAGCATCAGTCAAAAAAAAATAAGGGACAGCACCAACAACAGCAACACAGATCATTGTATGTATACCCAAAAAACAGATATATCATTATTATATGTATAACCAAATCATCAATCATCGTCATCGTCAGCGCTTACGACTACAATATAAACAAATGTGTGATGCAACGTTAGAAAAAAAGCTATTGGCAAACAAACCCTTTCTTTTTTTTTTTTGCTTCTACCTGCATTTGTTTACTTAATATCTGAAACGGAACAGTGGTGAGGTTAATACAAGCAGTGGTGAGCCTACAACACAAAAATTAAAATAAAGATATATATAGAGATAGATAGATAGATATATATATATAGATAAGATATAAAAGTACACTTGTCTCATAACATCAACAATGACAACAACAACAATAATAATAATAATAATTAAAAAAAAAAAAAGACAAATAAATAAATAAATAAAACAAATCATAATCTAAAAAATAATAAAAATAATCATAAAAAATAAGAAGAATAAGACCCAAAAAATCATGCAATTTTTCTTTTATAATTTTTTTGCACATCACAATATAATAATAATAATAATATATAGTTGTCCATTATTGAACGAATCGGGCATACTTACCTGCTCCGGGAGAGAGAGAGAGAGAAAGAGAGAGAGAAAGAGAAAGAGAGAGAGAGAGAGAGAGAGAGAGAGAGAGAGAGAGAGAGAGAGAGAGAGAGAGAGAGAGAGAGAGAGAGTGAGAGTGTGTGTGTGTGTGAAGATGACACTAGATTTAAGGAAACAAACTCGTCTCTCGACACTTTCATATTAAACATTTGTGATTCCAATTAAATAAATGAATAAATAAATAAATAAATAAATAATGGAAATGTTGGATATTCATTAACTGAGACTAATTTATTTTTTAACTGTCTAATGTAATGAAACGAGGCATCACTTTGAAAATACCTAACCTCACCATCTAACATCTCCATTAATTAAGCCTAACAGCACACCAGGTTAAGGACATAATAATAATAATAATAATAATAATAATAATAATAATAATAATAATAAACAATAATAATTGGGCCATGAAAAATGATGAATTGATTATCTAAAAATTTAGGTTAGCCCCCCGCCCCCCCCCCCCCTGTGCATGTTGGACGACGAATGTATGAATGTATAAATAAATTAATGTCTTGCAAGTGAATAATGAAAGATGGATAGATAGATAGATAGGGAGAAATAGAGATAGATAGAGAAAATCAATTCTCTCTAACAATCACACCCACACACACGCATGTACACGCGCATGTACACACACCTGTATGTGCACACGCATGTACATCCGCATGTTACCACACACACAAAGGGTGAGTAAGCCCCCCCGCCCCAGTTCACTCACCTTGCCGCAGGTCTCCCAGGTGCCTTTCCTACGTTCAAGGTCGGCATATTTCTTCCAGTAGCCGTAGCAGTAAGGATATCGCTCAAAGAAGCCGTTGTATGCCTCGCGCCCAGACTCAAGGTCACTCTGCGTGTGGTAAGGGTGTGGGTCAATATTATGTACTAGTTGTGGTACAGGTTAAATGGTTCACTTTTGTTATGCATTAAAAATATAGATGATAAGAGATGTTCACTGAAAATGAATAAATGTAAGTGTTTATACAAATTCATATCAACTAAAACATTATGATATGAATGATCAAAGTCTGTGGTCAGATTCTCTTTATAATACTTTGTTGGGAATGGACATTATTAAGTCAGTTTTACCTCATGTGATCATGATCTCATAACAAATTTGTATAGAATGGTATGTGATATGTTTTGCCCAAAAGATCAAAGGTTATCATTGGGTGAAGTGAGATGAGGTGAGATGAGGTGAGGTGAGGTGAGGTGAGGTGAGATGAGTGTGAAGTGAAGTGAGTTAAGGTAAGGTAAGGTAAGGTAAGGTAAGGCAAGGTAAGGTTAGGTAAGTGTGAAGTGAGGTAAGGTAAGGTAAGGTGAGGTGAAGTAAAGTAAGGTGAGGTGAGGTGAGGTGAGATTATGTAAGGTAAGGTTAGGTATGGTTAGGTCACCATCACAACACGACCCTTGAAGGTTCACAAGGTAATACTTATACTTATACAAACCCATCGAAAAGCTATGGCATTGTATTGAGTGTTGATGCAAGTATAACCTTCAGTCTTAGATGTATTCATGATATAAACTGTGGCATCAAATGTAACACTACTACTACTACTACCACCACAATGATACACACAAGCAAAGCAAGCCACACACACACACACACACAGGCCACCACCACCAGTACACACACACACACACACAGGCCACCGCCACCAGTACACACACACACACATACACACACACATACGCACACACACACACACACACACAGGCTACCGCCACCAGTACACACACACCCCCAGCACTCACCACCTGGTCAATGTGTTGCAGCAGTAGTGTCCAAGCCTGGAAGTCGTTTGGGTTGTCGTTGACGTTCTTCCACAGTTTGTCCACCTCGTTGGAGTGTTTCTTGGTGGCCGGCTCCTCCTCAGACATTCCACTGTCACTGGCCGGCCGCTTCACACCCCCAGCACCAGCCACACCCCCGGCCCCGGCACCAGCCCCGGACACCATCTTGTCCTCCGTCATGGCCGAGGCGGCGGAGGTGATGGCAGTGACGGCTGCCTTCACGGCTGCCGTGGCCGCGTCCTCCTCCTGGTGGTGGTGGTCCTCGGGGAGGGGCCGGTGGTCCTCGGGTGAGGGTGAGGGTAAGGGTGAAGGTGAGGGTGAGGGTGAAGGTGAAGGTGAGGGTGAGGGTGAGGGTGAGGGAGGGTTGGCGGTCACCTCATCTTGAGGCGGCGGTGGTGGTGGTGGCAGCTGGTGTTGGTGTTGGTAGTCCAGCTGGTGGTGAGGGTGGTCATCACTATCCATGTCATCATCACTATCATCACCACGGTGATCACGGTGACGCTGCTGCTGCTGCTGCTGTAGTTCCTGCTGCTCCTGCAGTTGCTTCTGCTTCTGCTGCTGTTCAAGCAGCAAGAATTGGTGGTGGTGGAGATCTAGCTCCGATGTTGTTGTTGCAGCTGTAGCAGCAGCAGCTGCTGTTACTGTTGGTGCAGGTGTTGGTGAGTCTGGTGAGTCCGGTGCGTCCATGGAGTGGTCGTCAATAATGGTGATGTGAGGTCTGCCACCACCACTGTCACTACCACACTCCCTGCCATCAGGCCTGTCTTCAAACTCATCACTATCAACCTTCATCACATCACGCTGCTGCTGCTGCTGCTGCTGTAACAACAGTGTTATAACATCAATACAACTTGTACTCCTAACAATACATGTTGTTATAACAATTATTAATGTTAACAACCCACACATTACCATTACATCGTCACAATCAAAAACAAACTGAAAAACAATCAAATGAAAACAAATACTTATTTAAACACACAAACTCACACATCATTTGCAATCATTTCATGACATCACACAAACACAAAAAAACAATAATAAATAAATAGATAACTCAAGAAATACAAATATAACCAATAGTTCTAAATTCAATTCATATATAACCCAACCTAACCTAAGCTAAGCCTGTGTTACCTAACCTAACCCTGCCCAGCCTTACCCTCCTGTGGTGGTGTTGGTGTGTGTTGGTGTCGTGGTGTTGGTCGTCATCCGAGTCGTCATCCGTGTCGGTGTCTTGGTCTTGTCGTCCTTCATCCGCCGGTTCCCCGTCCAGTATCTCATCCTTAATCATCTGGTAAAGACGCGGAGAGTCCGGACCGGGGAGTCCTATGCCATCACTCGCCTCCATGCTGAGTTAAGAGTCCTTCTACTCACTCACTCTCTTTCACTTTCTCTTTCTTGGGTATATTTTTGTTTTCTTTCCTTTGTTTTGTTTCTCAGGTTTTGTTTTGTTTTTTGTTTCTTTGTTCTTTAGGTTTTGTTTTGTTTTCCTTCCTTGTCTTCCTCTGTTGTGTTGAGTGTTTTGGTGTTTCTGGAAGTCTGTTGGAGTGAAATAATTGGTTAATATTATGCTTTATTCTTATATACTAAGGCAAGTTATCACTCTTATTCCTTCCCCTCCTCTCTTCATTAAAGGCTAGCAATCCCTCCCTCCTTCCTTCCCCTCCTCTCTTCATTAAAGGCTAGCAATCCCTCCCTCCTTCCTTCCCCTCCTCTCTTCATTAAAGGCTAGCAATCCCTCCCTCCTTCCTTCCCCTCCTCTCTTCATTAAAGGCTAGCAATCCCTCCCTCCTTCCTTCCCCTCCTCTCTTCATTAAAGGCTAGCAATCCCTCCCTCCTTCCTTCCCCTCCTCTCTTCATTAAAGGCTAGCAATCCCTCCCTCCTTCCTTCCCCTCCTCTCTTCATTAAAGGCTAGCAATCCCTCCCTCCTTCCTTCCCCTCCTCTCTTCATTAAAGACTAGCAATCCCTCCCTCCTTCCTTCCCCTCCTCTCTTCATTAAAGACTAGCAATCCCTCCCTCCTTCCTTCCCCTCCTCTCTTCATTAAAGGCTAGCACTCCCTCCCTCCTTCCTTCCCCTCCTCTCTTCATTAAAGGCTAGCAATCCCTCCCTCCTTCCTTCCCCTCCTCTCTTCATTAAAGACTAGCAATCCCTCCCTCCTTCCTTCCCCTCCTCTCTTCATTAAAGACTAGCAATCCCTCCCTCCTTCCTTCCCCTCCTCTCTTCATTAAAGACTAGCAATCCCTCCCTCCTTCCTTCCCCTCCTCTCTTCATTAAAGACTAGCAATCCCTCCCTCCTTCCTTCCCCTCCTCTCTTCATTAAAGGCTAGCAATCCCTCCCTCCTTCCTTCCCCTCCTCTCTTCATTAAAGGCTAGCACTCCCTCCCTCCTTCCTTCCCCTCCTCTCTTCATTAAAGGCTAGCAATCCCTCCCTCCTTCCTTCCCCTCCTCTCTTCATTAAAGGCTAGCAATCCCTCCCTCCTTCCTTCCCCTCCTCTCTTCATTAAAGACTAGCAATCCCTCCCTCCTTCCTTCCCCTCCTCTCTTCATTAAAGACTAGCAATCCCTCCCTCCTTCCTTCCCCTCCTCTCTTCATTAAAGGCTAGCAATCCCTCCCTCCTTCCTTCCCCTCCTCTCTTCATTAAAGGCTAGCACTCCCTCCCTCCTTCCTTCCCCTCCTCTCTTCATTAAAGGCTAGCAATCCCTCCCTCCTTCCTTCCCCTCCTCTCTTCATTAAAGACTAGCAATCCCTCCCTCCTTCCTTCCCCTCCTCTCTTCATTAAAGACTAGCAATCCCTCCCTCCTTCCTTCCCCTCCTCTCTTCATTAAAGGCTAGCAATCCCTCCCTCCTTCCTTCCCCTCCTCTCTTCATTAAAGGCTAGCAATCCCTCCCTCCTTCCTTCCCCTCCTCTCTTCATTAAAGACTAGCAATCCCTCCCTCCTTCCTTCCCCTCCTCTCTTCATTAAAGACTAGCAATCCCTCCCTCCTTCCTTCCCCTCCTCTCTTCATTAAAGACTAGCAATCCCTCCCTCCTTCCTTCCCCTCCTCTCTTCATTAAAGGCTAGCAATCCCTCCCTCCTTCCTTCCCCTCCTCTCTTCATTAAAGGCTAGCACTCCCTCCCTCCTTCCTTCCCCTCCTCTCTTCATTAAAGGCTAGCAATCCCTCCCTCCTTCCTTCCCCTCCTCTCTTCATTAAAGACTAGCAATCCCTCCCTCCTTCCTTCCCCTCCTCTCTTCATTAAAGACTAGCAATCCCTCCCTCCTTCCTTCCCCTCCTCTCTTCATTAAAGGCTAGCAATCCCTCCCTCCTTCCTTCCCCTCCTCTCTTCATTAAAGGCTAGCAATCCCTCCCTCCTTCCTTCCCCTCCTCTCTTCATTAAAGACTAGCAATCCCTCCCTCCTTCCTTCCCCTCCTCTCTTCATTAAAGACTAGCAATCCCTCCCTCCTTCCTTCCCCTCCTCTCTTCATTAAAGGCTAGCACTCCCTCCCTCCTTCCTTCCCCTCCTCTCTTCATTAAAGGCTAGCAATCCCTCCCTCCTTCCTTCCCCTCCTCTCTTCATTAAAGGCTAGCAATCCCTCCCTCCTTCCTTCCCCTCCTCTCTTCATTAAAGGCTAGCAATCCCTCCCTCCTTCCTTCCCCTCCTCTCTTCATTAAAGACTAGCAATCCCTCCCTCCTTCCTTCCCCTCCTCTCTTCATTAAAGACTAGCAATCCCTCCCTCCTTCCTTCCCCTCCTCTCTTCATTAAAGGCTAGCAATCCCTCCCTCCTTCCTTCCCCTCCTCTCTTCATTAAAGGCTAGCAATCCCTCCCTCCTTCCTTCCCCTCCTCTCTTCATTAAAGGCTAGCACTCCCTCCCTCCTTCCTTCCCCTCCTCTCTTCATTAAAGGCTAGCAATCCCTCCCTCCTTCCTTCCCCTCCTCTCTTCATTAAAGACTAGCAATCCCTCCCTCCTTCCTTCCCCTCCTCTCTTCATTAAAGACTAGCAATCCCTCCCTCCTTCCTTCCCCTCCTCTCTTCATTAAAGGCCAGCAATCCCTCCCTCCTTCCTTCCCCTCCTCTCTTCATTAAAGGCTAGCAATCCCTCCCTCCTTCCTTCCCCTCCTCTCTTCATTAAAGACTAGCAATCCCTCCCTCCTTCCTTCCCCTCCTCTCTTCATTAAAGACTAGCAATCCCTCCCTCCTTCCTCCCTTCACTAAAGGCTAGCAATCCCTCCCTCCTTCCTCCCTTCACTAAAGGCTAGCAATCCCTCCCTCCTTCCTCCCTTCACTAAAGGCTAGCAATCCCTCCCTCCTTCCTCCCTTCACTAAAGGCTAGCAATCCCTCTTTCTTTCTCTCTTTCCCTTGGGGAAAAAAAAATTGCCTGGCATAACAAACATCAGCTTAATTAAAAAAACACCAAAATGTATCAGAAAAAGTATTGCCTTGCCCAAAAAACAGACTGTGTCATCTTTTGAATCTTAAGCAGAGTTCAGTTGATGAGTTGAGTGTGCTTAGTGTTGAGTGTTTTTAGGTAGTTAGCCAGCCGTTAGTTAATATTTTAAGGAAATCAGTGGATTTAGGTGAGGTTCCTTCAATGTGGAGGCAAGCGAACGTAGTTCCAATTTTTAAGAAGGGAAATAGAGCATTAATGTCTAATTACCGACCCGTCAGTCTGACTTCAATTGTAGGTCAATTACTAGAGTCTATTATTGCAAATAAGATTAGAGAGCATTAGGAAAAGTTTAGTTTGATAAATGATTCACAACTTGGGTTCAGCAAGGGTAGGTCATGTCTCACTAACTTATTAACTTTTTATAGGAATGTTTATGAGGCAGTAGATAATGATGTGAATTACGACATTATATACCTAGACTTGAGTCAAGCATTTGATAAGGTTCCACATGATAGACAACTAAGTAAGGTTACAGCACATGGGATTGATGGGAAAGTTCTCTGCTGGATTAGAACATGGTTAAGCAATAGGCAGCAAAGAGTCACAATTGATGGTTTCAAGTCTAATTGGGTGTGGGGGTAACAAGTAGAGTGACACAGGGATCTGTACTAGAGCCATTATTATTTATAATATACATTAACGACTTAGACAATGGGATTAGTAGTGATATTAGTAAATTTGCTGATGATTCTAAAATAGGCAGGATTATTAAATCAGAGTCTGATGTCAAGGATTTGCAGGGGGACCTAGATAGGTTAAACGAGTGGGTGGTTAAGTGGCAGATGGATTTTAATCATGACAAGTGTAAAGTAATGAATATTGGAAGGGAAAATCCTCAAAACAGGTACAATATAAACAGGGTAATGCTGAATAGGT
>JAXIVD010004083.1:2500-38979 GCA_036785275.1 Cancer borealis | reverse complement strand
AGAGAGAGAGAGAGAGAGAGAGAGAGAGAGAGAAAAAATTCACCACGACCTGAATCCCAATACTAGAACAAGGTAGTTACGCCCCTAATCACGGTCTAGCCACGCCCCTTCCTCCCTGCAGAGCGCGAGGCCACGCCCACACTGGCTGGAGGGAACACCAATTACATCCTCGTGTTCACTTGTTCAATCATTCACAACAACGTCAAATTTCATCACAACGTCATTTACATTGAACCATGAACAGCATTAGATAGTGGAGGAAATATTCAACACAATAAAAGGAGCAGAATATTTCTTAGCTTAATAAGGCATCAGTTAACAAGGCTAATTACACATCCCTCGTTTGTTCATTAAGGTTAATTGTCAAATATTGCTATTCATTACTATGGTATATTTCATTGTGTCACCTAGAACAATCATAACTATTTGGTGAGCATCTGTAACCTGTACTTACCTGTCTTATGTAGTAGTGAGTGTCCGTCCCTCTGTGTATCGCTGCGCTGCGTCACACACCCACCTCCTCCGATACCTGTGGGTGCACTGAGGGTTGGTTGGTGGGCCGGAGGTGAGGTGCGGCCGGTGAAGGGACCAGCCAGAGAAGTGAGTCCAATATCTCGTTTTCCTTATAAATGTAGTAGAGACGAGCACTGTGGCAAGTCGTAGCTTATACCTGCTCTCTCCTGCAACCATGTAAGTCCTGCAAGTCATGTAGTACAAAATAAAGGATTACAAAAACACCATAGACATAGTCATTTTATTTCTTTTTACAGAAAATATCAATCGTTGCCAATCCAGGATGAAAAGCTTACTGACCAAGGAAAGCACAAATAAAAATGCTAAAAAGTTAGGTATATATGTATTAATAATTTTTTTCCACTTCGCCTTGGCAACATTCAAACCCGACAATAACAATATAGCGGCCTCGCGTTGCCCTCACGAGATGTTGAATAAATCACTCGCTCAGAGGATTGGCCAAATACACAACGGTTTAGTAATTATTTTTTCTCTTTCTCTCTCTCTGTACAAACATAACAATCCCTGCGTTCTAGATATACCCTATTGTGACTAGCTAGAGTGAACGTTTAGTGTGTGTGTGTGTGCTCGCTTAGACAATGATCTTTCCCTCGTTATCTTTTGACGCGAGCCAAGAATGAGGAAAGAATAAAAAGAAAGGATAAATAACATATGTAATGATAACTGACACACCTTGACTGACAACACTGGATTCTGTTGGGAAGCAAAAAAACGATTCCCACACGATAATTGGCAGACACTCACAGGAAGTAACACATTCTGAATCCACTAGAGCAACGGAAAAACAAGGAGGAGCATCCGAGTACAATGTTAATGGACATGTCGCTACAATAATTGATTAACATTTTGATATGTAAAGAATGATCCTGAAGAAGAAGAATACAAAAAAAAAGAAAAAATAATGGATGAACCCAAATCATTTCATACACGTAAGGGTTTGAAACTGAGAAGAGTGATACAAAAGATCCTTGCTTTATTTCTTTGTTGGGGGAAGGTGAGGGGATCTTTTCACTTGATTTCTTTGAGTAGCATACCAATCGCGACCAATCAATGATAAAGCGTGTTACTGAGCCACAGGGAAAGTGCAGCAATACTGTTTCCCATTCGCTAGCTTGGACGTGAGGAATAAATGAAAGATTCCTAATATTAGCAGAGAAGAAAGCCAAGTCCTGCTGCTTCCTCTTGGCTCTGCAACACGGCGCTGGGCTTGGACGAATACGTAAGAACTTGGCGATGAAGTCACAAATTTTTTTTCGACGAGGTTTTGTGCAAAGTGACCGAGAGCCTCGTCCGCCGCGGTATAAGACGGGGGTTGGGTTGTTTTTATAATTAATTTTGGTTCTATTTGCCGCCTCAGGTTTTGGCTATAGTAGTTATATGAGTTATCACAAGTGGTCACAAAGTCTCACATATATACACGTTCTCTTGAGGTCTAAAGCGCTTCATTAAAATCTAGACAGAGCTCTTAAAAAAGAATGTATGTATATCTTAAACGTTTTAATTATTTTCTCTGCAACACTGGCTCGACACCTACAGAAATTCGACAATAATAATATACGTTTTTCTTTCTCTATACAATAGGCACCTTTCAATTTCTCTTTATACCTTACACTAAACTAAAAACATTTACTGGGACTATGATGTAAGCTAGGAGAGCCAACGGGCTACACGTAGGGTATGTACAAAGCTGACGCCGTGCTGCCTTTAGGGAGACCCGCGGGGAGGCTGCGGCAACACCACACTCAGGGAAGCATGGCAGTAGCAAGTCTTACAGCAGTATTCACTCATCTATCAAACAAAAAGGATGATGCAAAATACTTCACACTCACCGAATCACGAGTGCGATGGTTATGTTTTAAGACGTAGATGATACAAGTTCACAGTTCGGGCAATGAGTCCACTGCACACACCCTCAACGGTTGGCGGCAGGATGGCCACTGCCCCTTGCCGTTGCCGCACATCTCTGGCGAATCTCCCTGAAGGGCGTGAACACTCCTCACTAGTCCGCTCACCTGGACGACTTTCAAGGCAGGACCCCCTCGCACGGAGGCTCCGAGTGACGACTTATAAATCAAGAGAACTAAAAACTGTAGTTCTGGCAGGCCGCCGGCCGCTAGCCGCCGCGTCAGGGGCTCTGTGAGTCAACACTGTGAACTTGGACTAACAACTCGCGAGCCCCACCCGCGGCGTGCGGCGGGGCCGGGGAGCACCGGAGGGCGGGGACGACTGGCCGGCGCCCGCGGGCATCTCAAAGGCGAGTGTGCCCGAGACTTGCACGAGGCGGGGCGAGTCATCTTCCTCCCTCTGACCCTTGAAGCTTTGAGTTATGTATCTTTGGCTCACGTGACTGGCTCCCCCTTGGTGTGTGTGTGTGTGTGTGTGTGTGTGTGTGTGTGTGTGTGTGTGTGTGTGTGTGTGTGTGTGTGTGTGTGTGTGTGTGTGTGTGTGTGTGTGTGCAATTGGCTCAACACCCTCTCCTCATAAAAAAAAAAGAGTACTGCACCCTCAGCAGGCCGCGGGGGTGGCGGCGGAGGGGCACTAACAATATCATGTTATGTCGGAGCTAGAGTGTCTATGCTCCAAGATGGGCCTCTTTATAAAACTGGCGAAGGTAACACTACTCTGTCCCCGAGGCTGACCAGGAGTGTGATCGGGACGTCTACTTCAGCACCGCCGTGTTCTTGAGTCTCCCTCTCTCCCTTCCTTCCATCCTCGGCTTTTTTTGACACTCGACCTGTGTTTCTCTCGCGCACTGACCGGCCACCTCAGGCACCAGCGGCGTGTAATCAGCGACATGAACCACGACGAGGAATGTGGCCGCAGCGTGTCAGCGGCGCCGAGTTAAGTGGGATCTTGGACACAGTTTGGATCCCCCGGCGAGGCGCTGAGTCTCCTGTTGGCGACCAATTGACTGGAAGAGCACAGGCGATAGTGAATGGCGTCCCGTCCCTCGTTTTCTTTGAACACGCGAGCACCCGACACACCACACTGGACGCTTTTAGAGGAAGAAACTCAATAATAACTCAATTAGCATAAGCTTATTAACCTCTTTACTGGCGGAGGGGCGCGCGCACACGCTCACTCCATCCCTACATCCTCATCGGCGCCGCAGGTTGTCGGCGACTCGTGCTTGTCCACTATTTACACTGCATGGAAGAACAGCAGACGCGCCCCGTGGTGGTGTTACACTACCAGGATGTCCCAGGGGAGAGGGGGAGTCACACACGACCCAGAGAACCTCTACCCTTTACACACTCCCAGTAAAACCCCTTAAATGTTTACACCTACTTTCCCTCCCCCCAAATCAGCCCAAAAACTCTCCACAACCACTGGTCTTCAAGGATAAAAGGTTTCCATCATATTTTTTTTCTTTCATTCGACGATGCGACTTGAATCATTGTTTTTTTTAAGAAGTGTATCTCGTAGAAACAACACTGGGTTTATCTTACACTAGTAGTACGTCAAACAGCCTTGGTGAGAACAACAAGCACGTGGCGACCCTTCTAACATTGCTCAGAGAACGCCGAAGAGGGATTCACTGAGGACATGACAACCAGGAACCCTTGTGTGCACGTCAACACCATCTCTTAATTCTGACTTTACTGATCAAGAAAGAGTTTAAAGTCTCAAATTTGAAGGTGAGAGATGCGGCTGAGGTACAGACAGGTTCCGAAGGTTGGGAAACGCCCTTATTATGGAGGGATGTTGGTCAGCTCGGCCCGACGCGGCACCGGCAGGAGACAACTTGGAGGCGACTTGGACCTAGAGTTCTTTGGTCTTTGTTACTTGCTCGTTGCCTCCATCGTGACGTCACAGCACTTTGCAGGAGGTATAGTCTTTCTTTCCTTCACACTTTTTTTAAATTTGATATCTTGTCCTGTTTCATCCACCTTCAATTATTTCCATAAAGTTTAGCTTTTTCTTTTACTTTTACACTTTTTCATTCCTCCTCTTGTTGGATCCCATTCGTTCGCTTATATTTCCTACCCAATCCTTCCTTCCTTCCTTCACCTGGTCTTCTATTCCTCGCTCCCGCAGGTGTTAATTTACAAACAACCTTTTTAAAGCTCACATTTCAACTCTGCATCACATAAAAAAAAGACAAAAAAAACAGATCATTCTTCCCTCTATTTTCATTTTCTTTTCTTCACAATCCTCCTGCGATCCTGCACATGATCCTCTCCTCTTCCTCTTCCTCATCCTCCCGGTCACTACTTCTTCCTGGGAGGGCGGATTGGCACACCCTTCATCTCGGCCTCCTGCTCAGCTTTCTTCTCCTCGGCGTTGGAGATAGAAGCGGCCTTGTAGGGGATGGGACCGTAATTATACGTGGCGTAGTCAACGTCAGCGTACTCCATGTCCCCCCCGTCCAAGAATGGCTGTGAGGAAGAAGGAGATGATTAAGCTTCTGCAGGTGATAGGGAGAATAAAAGTGAAAAAAAAGAGATGTGATTTGTTAATTATTCACCATTAAAAGAAAGGTGAAGGGTTGTATAAATCTGAGGAAATATATTGACTAATTTTGTCGTACATGGAAAAATAAACCAGGGGATCAAATGTCCAATACTTCTCTCTTGAAAGTGCTTAAAAATCGTAATGGACAAAGGTGGTTTTGGGAATGGAATTGACGTGCGGACCAAAAAAAACGAATGTAGAGAGGATTGAAAAATACGATAAAAATGGTTTGAGGAGAGAATTATGCGTTGTACACATGTCCTGCCTGGGTTGGAGGGAACAGCAGGAACAAATAAAAAGAAGATTCAATGCTTGGCTAATTGATGAGAAGACTTTTATTCATTATTTTTGACGGTATGCTAAAAATTAACATCATTGGCCACCTACTTATCACTTAGAAAATAAAATAAAATAAATGAACTGAAAAAAAAAGAAGTATAAAAAAGAAAAGAAATAAAAGTATGAAGAAAAAAACACAAATAGCATAAAAAAAAAGAAGAATAAAATAACAACCAATTCCCATCAACACAATTTTGGAACACGTCTCGGCCAGATGAATAATGACACACTAGGGAAAAAAAACACACACAGGCCTCATCTCTGCATTGAGGCCTTCACTGTAATCGAGGGTGTGGCGGGGCGTGGCGAGTGTTATCACGGTATACCATAAGGCTGCTCCCCCCTCACCCTATCCTCACCCACGCCTGGTAAGTCAATATGCTAATGTAGTTATAAGGGGGAGCAGCAGGCAGGCCGTAAGTGACATTCAAAGGCTGTCTGATATATGGGAGTCGAAGAAGGGGGAAGAGGGGGAAGAAGAGAGAGAGAAAGAGAGAGAGAGAGAGATAATAGGGGAGAGAGAGCCTCGCGAAGGATGAGGGATGGTCGTGATGGAGTGGTACATAGAAAGGAGAGAGATAGAGAGAGACACTTGCTGAGGTACTTTGCGCTATGAAATTTTATTCAAAAACTGTAATGTAGTTCTATCAATAGTAGTAGTAGCAACATAACAGTAAAAAATAATAATGATAATAGTAATAATAATAATAATAATAAACCTCATTGATGAAACAAAAAAGCACAGAGGTCAATAGATATATAAATAAACACAACATGTACAGTAACCTCTTATATATATTCATACTTACTATCATACTTACGTCCTTGTTTACTGATGGAGGGAGGAAAAAAACGGTAAAGGAGGAGGAGGAGGAGGAGGACTAGGAGGAGGAGGAGGGGGAGGTAGGAACGAAACAGGGGAGGGGCCAGAGATGCACCTTGAGGAACCAGCATCCACTACAAACCTTTCATACGTCGATTTCTTGTCCGACAACTGGGCCATTGAACTGTAGGATGGCGTATTCAGTATTGAGATCTCTTCTGTAATGATTTGGTTGACCATTACGAGATAAGGCGAGATCCGCATATACTACACCCGGTGGATATTTGGGTGGATGTCCCTGGCTGTTGACAGGTTGAGGGTATGCGTGCGATTGGCTATTAGGATATGACGTGGCGGTGTGTGAATGGGTGGCGTTGGGGTATGACGTGGCAGGATGTGATTGGTTTTCCATCCTATGAGGGTACGTTGAGGATGAGAATGATGGGCGTGAGGATGATTTTGTGTAAGGGACTGATGGTTGTGTCTCTTTTAGGGAAGTGGATGAAGGATACTGCTTGTAGAGGGAGGGATTTCTTTGGTACTGTGGCGGGTACTGGGAAGGATACTGGGTAGGATAATGGCTCGAGGACGGGGAGGAGGAAGAGGAGGATGAGCTAGGCGTAGGATTCTGAGTCGATCCGTAGCTGCCTGTCTTTCGGTTCTGTAAACGAAGCACAACACACAGCGAGGATTAGTGGGTTAATCACGCCAGACATTCACAAATACAGACTCACGAGTTAATGAATCAGTAAAACACACTAAACATCTACTCCTACAACAGCTACAACGACAACAATAGCAAGAAGACATAATCATTGTATTTGGTCGTGTATTAACAATAATTTCAAGCTACTTCAAGAGAGCCAGAGAGGTGCTAAGAAGCGTTATAGTACAAAACATTGCAGGAAGGAGACTCACGCGGCACATACACGAGCACTGTGGCAACATAGATGCCGGTGCTCTGCTTGTGCCAGGAGGCGAAAGAGGAAAAGCGAAAAAAAGAAAGAGACAAAAAAAGAGAATTAGACTTAAGATAAAATTAGGAAAAATCTGATATTTAAAAAATGTTCATGGATGAATGACCATCAAGGCTATGCATGTTATGTGATTGTTGGCACCACTGTAGTGTATGCTATGAGGAGGGAAGGGGGGGAGGGGGAGGTGGTGGTGTGGCCTACAGCCTCTATACAGGGTGAGGGAAGGTGACTTGGACAGCAGTGACAGGTCATTTTCCACGAAAACAAAACAAAAGAAGCACAACACAACACACCTCACACACTACAGGCTGGGGATGGGGTGGTGGGGATGCCTGGTGAACGATCGTGCTGCCATCTGCCGCGGGCACGGGAGGAGGAAGGTTCTGGTAGGTGTGCCACGCACGGCCGCCCGACCCGTTCCTCGGCGCCGGCACGGGCAGACCGACGCCAGCGGGGTCATAGGTCCGCGGGTCGGAGAATTGATCATTGCCGGTGCCGCGAGCGGGCGTGCCGGGGCGTGGGACGCCCTCATAATATATGTTGTTGTTGGCCTCCGCATCGGCCTGAGGCGAAGGCAGCACCGTCAGCCTCGAGGTCTGGCTGGCTTCCACGGTCACTGTGTTGAGGTCTGGCCGCGAGGTAACCACGTGTCTGGTCTCAGAGGTGAACTGTGTGGTCTGAGGTGGCCCGCTTGGCCCCGCAGTCTGGTTTTGACTCTGGCACTCTCGAGAGGGTACTGCTCTGACGGCAGGTTGTGTTTCTATCATTTGGTGACTATCCTCTTTAGACTTAGCTCTGGCCCGCTTCTTGCCTCCAGGCAACCGCATCGACAGATAGGCTGCTGTCCTGGCCAGCGGACCCTTGGCCGGCCAGCCAGACGTACTCCTCATGGACCCATAGGACTCTGAGTTTTGTCGCTGGACACCTGTGCAGGCGGCTTCCCCAGGGGGGCTAGAACCCCGTCCTCCAGTCACCTTAGAGCTCTCCTCTGAGCTTGGCTTAATAAGCGTGCCGTCATCTTTTCTGCTGCGGGTTGACCCGTATCCCGAGGAAGCCTGCTGACTCAACTGGCTGGGCGGCCGACTGCCTAAGGAGGTGGTCGCGATGCCAGAGTTGTCCGGTGCGTCCTGTGGCCACAAGCTTCCCCGTCACTACCACACCACATTGGCGGCGGCGGGCGAGCCACACTATGCTGAACGGGTCACTAAGTGAGCGGGGCAAGGCTCGTCACGATGATCATTGGACTGAACTTTCAAAGCCAACCCGGCAACCACGAGGGTGCTCACAGCCTGAGTCTCGCATCAACAAGGGAGCCGAAGGTAGGTATGGAACATTTCATGAAATTATAACTAAAGCAACAGCAAATCATAATAAAGTGATACGCGTTAGTGCATAATGTGGCTTGCCTTTCGCCTGCAACACAAAATAACAAAGGAAACACAAAATGAAGCAAGGCAGCAATGGTCACTCAATACTAGCTCAGCACACTGGAATTACACATTAAACGTTCATGCATGTTATACTGCTACCTGGCCACTACCTCTCACACACACACACACACACATACATACATACACACACACACACACACACACACACACACACACACACACACACACACACACACACACACACACACACACACACACACACACACACACACAAGGAATCTATTACACGATGCATACGTTTAAGAAACTAAAATCACAAGGACCACAAGATTAGGAATTACAAAAACTACTTAATTACAAGTCTTACTAGACCCAACACACACACACACACACACACACACAGGGCAAGCAGGCAAGGAGGTGAGTGAGGGAGGTATAAACAGTGTACAGGAGGTGGAGATGTGTGTGTTCTTACCTTATTAGGGGGTGCTTGCATGCCGTGGAAAGGTAAGTTCTCGTAGAAGATTGGTTTATTTGAGTCGTCGTCGGGTGAAGATGGAACCCCATTATCCTTATTACCAGTGGAGGGCGGTTTATTGCCTTCAGGATCTAAGGCCGAGACCAACAAGGTGAAAAAAAAGGTGTGAGGGTCAAATTAATGTCTATAGTCTTGTTCAGATGTACCTTGATGGATTAAATCCTTTCCCCTTCTAACTAATTGATGGTAAGTCGCTCCGCTCTGCCTCTTCAGGTTACTGCCAGTTGTTGGTAGTCGTTTGATGGAAGAGGCGGTACTTATTAATCTGATTTAACTGATAACATTCGCCCACGTATTACTATTCTGACGCAGGATTGGTCGCTCAGTGGAAGGGGGCGGGGCTTATCCGTCAAGTTGATTTGAACAGACTATAGTTACCGTCGACTCCCTTTGGTGAAGCTTGAACTAGACAGTAACTTAAGAGCATTAAACTCATTACTCTCAGTCGTGTCTGGCAAAAGAAGCAAAACAAGTCTCTCTCTACTATGCTGTCAAAATTCAACTTAATTAAAGCAGACATACAGATTCTGCTTTGATCCAATACACAGACACAATGACCTTCTAAAATAATGGTGCATCAGTTGAAGCTCATGTAGAACAAAGATAATAATATATATAAAAAAAAATGTAGATCTTTCTCGAAAAAAAAAAACTGAAACAAAAAATAAATTAAACATATGAACACATTCACAAATAACAAACAAGACGGAGAAGAAAGGAAGTGCACAAAACAACACAAGCACAGCACATCCGAACACACACACACACACACACACACACACACACACACACACACACACACACACACACACTGACAGACAAACACATACACACACACACACACACACACAGACACTGAGGGTAGAGGAGGAGCTTCACTTTGCGGCAGAACAAAAGGTCAACATTCACGGTCTGGGAGTGAAGCAAGTGTCAGACAGAAGCTTAGTGGTGCTGGAAGGTCACATTTAACAGATGCGAGTGTTTCAAAAGCGAAGACTGACAAAGGCAAACCAAAATAAGCTGTAAAATAAACAGGAGATAAAACAAAACTTAGAATACAAAACACGTTGGGCTATTTTTTTTAAGGGGGGAGTTTATGCATCACGAAATCGCATAAAGATCAAGATTTAAAGACAAGGGAAAGGGAGGATGGAGACGGCAGTGAGGATGCGCCAACCCGCCAACTCCCTTATGTGTAGGGCGGGAATCTGCAGCCACGAGTGTCTTGTTAGGTGGCTTTACACTCGCAGCCAATCAGCTCAAGGCCATGAATACAATGCAACACAAGCGTGAACAACGATGCTCTTCTGGTGTCCCTTGAAAGAAGCATTGAAGGACTGGTAATGTCTCGCGCTGGAGTTAAATTTGTGAGTGTTGGTGTTAGTGAAGTGTTAGTGGTTAATAGGTCATTCCTGTTTTATACAAGGTGCTTTTTGTGAGTTATTGGTGTTACTGGACTAGCTAACAACATCCAGGGTGTGTGGGTGTGGGTGTAGAAAGTGTTGTTGAATGTGTTATTGGTGTAAAGAATTTGTGTTGATTGTGTGTGTAAAAGTTAACCTGGTGTTGAAATGCCTAAGTTTCGTCTGTTACTGCCTGATCAAACTTTCCTGAGGCGTCGTATTATTAATTAAGGATCCTGATGATGGTGGCCAACACGACGCACCACGACACGGGATTTAGGTGTCAGAGTGTGTGGCTGATGACGACATACACACACACACACACACACATTATCTTTTTCTCTCTCTCGCTGTCTGTCACACACATTCATATTCTCACACACACACACACACACACACACACACACACACACACACACACACACACACACACACACACACACACACCATACACGTGCAACAAACATACCAATGCTAAGACAGCTACATACAGCATAAAGACATCTGCAGGAGAGAAAAAAAAAATCCCAGTATGAAGGGAAGGCGGTAACGGGAAGGTGTGACGGGTGGGTGTGACGCAGGGAGTCTTGGCCGCTGCTTCTGACACTGACCGCTTGACACTGACACACACGAGACAGTGATTACAAACGTTACATTAATTTCTTACCTAACGGCCAAGCGCTGCCAAGACTATGAGGCTGCCAAGTCTCCATGAGCCGACGCTTCCCACCCAAGACCGAGGAAGGAGTGGAAAACATGGGTAACTTTCTCAACTTAAATCAATGTTATATAATTGTGTTTCTTGTTATTTATTTGGAGGATAATGAATATAAAGTTGAGTTGACGTCTTCCTCCGTCCTGGTTTTGTCCCTCCCGTCATCCCTCCCGTCCCCTTCCCCCCTCCCCCAGCCCCCCCTCCCCATACCGCCTAAACACCTACCTTGACCTGGTTTTTTTCGTTTGCGTCCTGTCGTCGAGGTCTCGTGGCTGTCTGGCTTGGTCTGTACCACGACTAAAACAGACACGGACAACACCGGACGTGACACAGAGGCACTGACAAACAAACACACACACACACACACACACACACACACACACACACACACCCACACACACCCACACACACACCCACACACACACACACCCACTCACACAAACACACGCGTGCAGGGTATAAGGAAGAGGTGTTCAGAAGACTAATATTAACGGGACTTTCAGAGGGACAGCTGCCTTAAGTGAGTTACTGTTACCGATAGGGAAATGAAGTACCGAGCGGAGGGAAGGAGGATCACGAGGAGAGACTCAATATTGTTTTAATTTTGTATGGAAGCTGGATGTACATTGGCTTTTTTTCATATTTAACGAAGTCATTTATATTTAGTTTTCTTTTACGTGAGGAAGGTGTGTTTCAATATACAAGTGAGATCTATTATTTTACGAAAGATAGTTAGACATTTAACAAGAAACACGAGCCGTTCTTGCTATAGTGTTAACAATATAATTATACATTAACATGAGAGTGAATTAAGGTCAGTTTTAATATTATAAGTTATTGACTTATTTTCATGAATTTTTAAAATACTGAGTGAACGATCAGAAAAGGATCATGAATTTTATATTTATGAAAAAAACAAACCGAACATATTTTCAACCCTCTACTTCAGTTCCTTTAAGTTAAGTATTGGATTAAGAGACAACTGAAAACCGAACGCTAACCAATTGTCGTAACTTCCACAAAACTATTTCTTTAACTTCCACAATTTACTTAACTCAGACGTGTCATTAGCAGGTGATAATAACAGGTTTTCTCTCCCTCGCTCCTTTCCTCCGGCGGCTAAGAGGGCTGGGTTGGGGGTGGGTTGGTGGTGGGTTGGGTGAGTTGGAGGCCACCCGAACCTGCCTCCCCCACACAGCCCACACACTGACAATGGAGTATCGCTGTACGCAAGAGTGAGTTTAATCCTCCCTGAAGCAATATCCTGATAGACATGGGTTCACTGGACACAGGAAGACTCAGCTTAATGAATATTGGTGTAATTTCCCCACCAAAGGATCACACAATTTTTTTCTTTCTTTTAACCATTTTTTCTAAGTGGCTGAGAGGACAATGTTACTAGTGGGATGACGGGGAAGTTTGCTGTCTCTTATTGGTTTCTGTGGGTTAGTTTTGTGCTCAGGACCTTTGTAATTGGCAGAGCAGCTGTGCAGGTGTTGAGGCGTGTGTGGGGGTGCAGGCGGAGCGAAAACAAGCTCCCTGGAGGTTGATAATTATAATCGTTTCAGCTGCACCTCCAGGAAGCTTCGTCTTCAGTCCAGCTAAAGCTAAGTCAGGTGCTTTTTTAGAGCTTATTTAAAACATTCTCGTGACACTTGAACTGATATATATATAATCATGACATTATTTACAGCATTACCTGCGATGCAAAATGTTCAGCAATGTCAATGTTAACATAGCATAGTCTGTCCTGATTAGCTTGATAAGTTAGCTCGTCCTGTTTTTTATATGCATGTTATAATGATTGACTGTTGGATTAACTCCGCCCCATCTCCCCTTTAAACATATGTGATTGGTCATTACTTGCAGGAGAATGAATTGTGATTGGTCGATGGGTGGAGCGGGGCGGGGCTGTCCGTCAAGCTATTTTGAACAGACTATAATAAGAAATCAATCATCATTTAGCTGTGGACATTTTGCATCCGCAGTGTCTTTAAGTTAATAAAGAAAACATACCTGAGTTCCCAGTGTGAAAGTTTGCGTCAAGGTCACAGTTTTTAGCTTTGTTTTTGGTGTTGTTAGTGTTAGTTGCTGGGCTGTTAGGTTGGGGGTGGGGGTGAGGGCTGGGGTTGGAGGCTGGGGAGTAGGAGAGGGAAGAGGGGCTCCGTTCCTCTCTCTTTGGAGGGTCTGCAGAGGTTTGCCGGGGGAGAGTCTGTGAGTTTGTCTTATATTTACGAAGACTGGATGATCCCGTCCTCTTGGTATCGAGGGTTGGGTACTGTTGGTGTGGCTGGAGTGCGTGAGAGTACTTCAAGTGGTGATTACTTCCTTTATGACTATTGTGGTTGTTTGCCATCGAGTACTGTGGTTTCTGTAACTGCTGCTGATGGTAGGGGTTGATGTGGTGGTGGTTGAGGTGGTGGTGAGGGAGGGAATGTGGTGGGGGTAGAGGAGGGGCGTTGGTGGAGGGTGGGGAGAGGGTGGTTACTGTGTTATTGTTGTGGAGGGGTTTGCAGTCGTCAGTCAGGCTAGTGAGTGAGTTGACGTGCACATGGACGCCGGGGCGGAGCGGCCACTTGTGCACAGGTTGGACAGTGGCGGGGGAGAAGGGGTCGGGGCAGTGCGAGGTCCCTTCGGGGCTATAACAGAAGGGGGAGAGAAGGGACACCGGAGCGCCCCTGTCAACACTGACGCAGCAGCCGCCACACAAATCAACAATACTATAAAAGGAGACGATCCCGGGGACGCTCGGTGACGCAAACCTTACATTGCTTCTCACACTCAATATTACCAAACTTTCTAGCCTTAAGACGACCTAATTCATGCCAAGATTTCCATGGATTACTAAATACACTACAGTCAAAAAGGTGTATCTTGTGAACCATAGAATACAGCACGTTAATTCGGTTACAAAATGAGTCAATAAACAGATGAGTGAATAGGCTGATCACCAGACTAGCGTTCCCCGGGATGCCTCCTGTCTATCCTATCAATCAAGTTAGTGATGAGATGACGAATGACGAGGCAGCGCTGTGAGGAAACCACCTGCTCTTCTTGTCTCTCCCAGGTTGGAGCACCTCGCCCGCCTCACGGGGAGAGAGGGAGGAAAAAGGGAGAGAAATTCAGACAGAAAGGGATACTCGCCGCCATGTAGAGGAACAAGCTGGTAAGGGAAGCCAAGGACTACCGCCAACACCACTAATTCTCCGAGAGTTGACGAATATCTTATGTTCAATAATTCTACTATAGGTTATCAATTCCTTTTAATGTACTACCAAATAACTACATTATTGAAACAAGTACTTATCATCCATTTTAATATTAAGTAATTAATTCCTATTTTTCCATACTTATGCGTCAACTCTCAGAAAATGGAATGCACTGTACAAGGGTAACTAAAGGAAAGGAAGGATACCTCGAGCACCAGCCCATAACACTATAAGAACACTACCACGCCCAGTCACGTTCCTTTAAGGCTCTCGACAGGCAGTAAGATGCATATAATACTAATGATAATGATAATAATAAATAATCCAGTCCACATTATGAGAAAAAGAAAGTGATAGAGAGAGAGAGAGAAATAAAAGCAAAATAATAAAGGCTCAAATCATACAGTATAATAATGGGAAAAAAAAGCGAACGTTCTTGATAATGATAATAGATGTAGTACAACTTATTCACAAACGAACACTTGTGCATTGAGTCGACTGGCATGCCTGTCCAAAGATCAATGAATAATAATTAAAAAAAAAACAATAAAGAATAGAACGCAAGCTGGAACAGTCTCTGGATCACTTCTATTATTGTTATTATACATTTTTTTTTTCATGATTAAAAATTTTGTTGAAGATACTCCGCGATTTTTTTTTTCTCTTTTCTTCCGACATAATTGGTGGTGTTCGTGTATTTTCCTGGAGCATTATAAGGGAACGATTTTTTTCCCCTTCCCGGCGCGCGCCCAAAACTTGAAGAAGCAAATTTCGGATCGAATTTTTTGAGAAGAAAGCGACGCAAGTGAGGGAGGGAGGGAGAGAGAGAGAGAGGGAGGGAGAGAAGGGATAGGAGGGAGGGAAGAGGGAAGGAAGGAAGGAAAATTCGAGGCGCTTAGAGGTAATAGAAAAACCGTACATACACGCCCACCTACCAACACACACACACACACACACACACACACACACACACACACACACACACACACACACACACACACACACACGGATGACACTGGACACAGAACACGAACGGAGAGGGGAAGAAAGGAACACATCCGCCCGTTAGCTCTGCGCCGAGGGATGGAGGGGAAGGGGCGGGAAAGGGAGAGGAACATAGAAAGGCTGAAGGGAGGAACTGAACTTTCTGTCACATCACCTGGACACTTAATATGAGGATGAGGTTGAGGTGTAGATGGAACGAAAATTGAGTGAAAAAAACTGTGTGTGTATGTGTGTGTGTGTGTGTGTGTGTGTGTGTGTGTGTGTGTGTGTGTGTGTGTGTGTGTGTGTGTGTGTGTGTGTGTTATATGGATAAGTATGCAAAGAAAAAAAAAACAATTTACAAGTACAGAGTGAAAAGTTAAGACCAAACTAAAAACAAAATGACAAAAAGTTACCATTCTTTTAAATAACTGATCACCATGAATGAATAAAAAAAAAACCCTTTAAGAAACAATAAAACAACAATAACAACAACAGTATGACGTATGACAATGACAATGTAACAGGTAGAAAAAGGTTAAATCAGACAGGTGGAAATAATTAATTAAGTCCAGGTAGAGTAAGGAGCGAAATAAGTGATCTCAGAGCCTTCTCTTAACCCCTCTTAATCACCCTCCCACACACACCCTACAACCACGCCGGCACTGAGCTAAGGGGCGGGGTGGGACGGGGATGGGATGGGCGGGGGTGGGCGGGATGTGGCGAGGGTGGGCGGGGCAGGTACTCACAGTGTTTTGGAGGAAGTAAGTGTGGATTCATGAGGGCAGCTCCTTGGTATGTTGGTCCGTGATGGGTTCCTCGTCCACTCTGTCTGTAACACCCGGCCCTGTCTCTTAGCCAACCAAGGTACACACACACACACACACGCACGCACACACACATACACACACACGCACACATATATACACGCTGCCATACTCTCTCTCACACACACACACATACATACACACACACACACACACACACAGATATACACGTTCATATATACAAACTAAATCCAAAACGTTAACATTCAAAACACAAAGATAAAGAGAGAGCGAGAGCGAGAGCGAGAGAGAGAGAGAGAGAGAGAGAGAGAGAGAGAGAGAGAGAGAGAGAGAGAGAGAGAGAGAGAGAGAGAGAGAGAGAGAATAAAGATAACACACGGGAAGTCAGTGAAACATTCAAGGGACGCCACAAACACAGTCTAGAATAAAGGTGACATTCGCAAACAGGTCAGGTCAAGGTGGTGGGGGGGAGGGGCAGGGGGCGGTTGGGGGGGTGGTAGGGGGCGGTGGGGGGTGGTAGGGGGCGGTGTGGGGGCGGGGACGCCGGTGGGACCTACTGACGATACAAGCATTCAGGGAAAAAACCTTAGGGACAAAAAAAATAGAATTAGGGAAGGAGCTTTTTTTTTCATTTACTCCGATCAGCTCACACTCACACACACACACACACACACACACACACACACACACACACACACACACACACACACACACACACACGGAAGGAAAACAAAAGGATAGGAGATGTAAAAGTACGAGGAGGAGGAGGAGAAGGAGGAGGAGGAGGAGGAGGAGAAGGAGGAGGAGGAGGAGGAGGAGGAGGAGGAGGAGGAGGAGGAAGAGGAAGGATAGGTGTGGTTGGTTAGTAAATAAACTGGTGCTCTTAATCAGACCCACATGCACGCAATCACTCTTAGAACATTTGCAAACGGACTGTCCTATCATGCTACGTGCTCTTATACGCTCTTATCGTCATGATAGGAGAGAGAGAGAGAGAGAGAGAGAGAGAGAGAGAGAGAGAGAGAGAGAGAGAGAGAGAGAGAGAGAGAGAGAGAGAGAGAGAGAGAGAGAGAGAGAGAGTCAGTCAGTCATGAAAAGCAGCCAGCGAAGCCATATCTGCTTAACTTTATCTCAATGTCGGGATACACATGTAAACAACCGTCTGAGTTAGCAAGGTGAGGAGGGAGGGAAGGGAGGGAGGATCGGCACACGTGGTCCGGACAGGGAGAGGGAGGTAAGGAAACGAGGGGAGGTATATAAGGGAAGAGAGGAACAGTGCGCGGCTGGCTATCGGGCACATCAAAGAGCGTCCCTCAGGCTAGACACAACCGCTGGCCCCATATTGGTTCCCTTTCTCCACGTACGGTACACAGCGCCGCACCATTGCTTGTTGCCTTCGAAGTGAGCTCCACCGAGACGCATGCGCACTCCTCTTATGTACCGTACTTAATTTTCTTTCTCTGGTTGATTAAATACTGAAATCGACGCGAAAATGTAATGTAAAGGTTTGGAAAGTTTGTTATTGTTGTTGTTTTCGGAAATGGCGTTTTTTTTCTTCTTCTTCTCATAAATTGATGTATGTATAATCGAGGTTGTTTTTTTTTATGTTTTCTTTTTTGTTCTGCTGCTTCAGAAAAAAAAAGATAACAAGGAACTCGTTATATTTTCAAAGCAGAGCAGAGTTCACGAGATAACTCAAAATATGAAGGTAAATAAATGCATATACATACACATATATAAATTATCTTTTGCTTAGTGTGTGCGAAATGTAACGTCGATAAATGAAAGTCAGTGCATGGAGGTGGAAAATCACGAGGAAGATAATGTTAATAACCACTAAAGTCAATTATAACCCAATTTATCATTACCTTCCTTGCTAACACACCTCATATCAATTCACATACATCTGAAAACACTGATCAATAAGCTCATCTTCATCTTCTAGAGCAATCCAATGGGGAAAAAAAAAAAAAAATCTTTGACCAATAGTTAAGTCCAGTTTGGGTGATGGAGTTGAGTGTCGTTAAAATACACTCAGATCACGTTAGACTCTTCCAGCTCGAGTTTCAAGATAGGTGCGAAATATTACGATTACCTGGTGAGGTGAGATGCCAGTGTGCCGGGGAGGGAAGAGGAGGAGGAGGAAGAGGAGGAGGAGGAGGAGGAGGAGGAGGAGGAGGAGGGATGAGAAGAGAAGGTAGGAAAAGAGGAAGAGGAAGAGGAGGAGGAGGAGGAGTTATCGCGCCAGACAAGTCCCGGTAAAAAAAAAACGAAACTGCTTTGTATTGTGGTCGATTCTTCCACGCGTGTGAACTTCTTTCCTGGTGGCCTTTGTATCTTTTTGGTGCAATTTTTCGAGTGGGTTTCCAGCTTTGAAAGGAATAAAAAAAAAAAAAAAAAAAAAAAAAAAAAAAAAAAAGCCATGTAGTGTAAATAATTACGCTGAAAAACCACGTTCCACCTGTGTGTGTCCAATGCAGGTATTCACTCACGTGTAACTAAAGGTAGACCAGTTCACGTGGCCCAACAGATAAGGTGGTCTGGGTTTTGATGGTATTGAATGGTATCTATGGTTTTCTTCGTCCGCGAGTGACATCGACTCGACAATATATACTTTTGACTTCACTGAGAATGTCTTGTAAGTCTGAGGAACCAATCAGACCAGATAGTTATGCAGACCAGCTGGACGAGACCAATCAAAACGCCAGGTCGTTGCTAGCATAAATCAGACTAGTCAATTAGAAACCTGCTGATGAAATAGATCACATACGAGCCTGTGAACACGACCACTCATAGGCCAGCTACACCTGTCTGGCGCGGCGCCCCCTTCCCCCTTGCCCGCAGGTCGCAGCCGTCGCCTTCAGCCCGCCACTCCATCAGCCAGTAACAGTCAGCTGACACGGAAAGGAATCCCGTACACTAAATCTTTCCCAAATTCATGAACTAAAAGATGAATTCATCACCTTAGTGCGATTAGCTGAACAGAGATGCTTCCGTTTATCAAAAATATAGAAAAGAAACTTGACATATCCACACTTAGCATGAGTATGAGCGAGCTGAGCTGAGCTGAGCTGAGCTGAGCTAAGTGAGTGAGTGAGTGAGTGAGTGAATGAGTGAGTGAGTGAGGAGGTTCTCAAAACCGCCTGAAGCCTCACCTCTTTGTGGTAGGAAGAGTCAAGGTATTCTGGGCTTCAGCCTCGACGTAGCTAAGCGACGCTACTCTTACAAAAATAACAGTTCGTTCTCCCGCGGAGTGGACACTTAGAACGTACTTAACTGCGGCAAATCGTGCAATATTCTACAGTTAGGCACGACGCAAGTGCGATTATGGTAGTAATGGTGGTTATGGTGATAAAAATGATGGCTGGCGTTGTTAGGCTGTGGCTGATGGCCGTGTGAGGGCGTGGACACGAGGCACGGGCGGCTACTGGGGCGTGGGTGGGTGGCGGAGGTGTTGGTGGTGGCGGGGGTAGGTCTGTGGGCGGCGGAGAGGGACGGAATGAGCCACGCCTCAGTTACATCCTCCCACAGTTGATGGCGGTGATGGTGGTGGTGGTGGTGGTTGCGGTGGTAGTTGTTGTGGTGGTGGTGGTGGTTGAAGTGGTTGAGGTGGAGGTGGTTGTGGCTGCTGGTGCGATCCGGGGAGGACACAACACTTAAGAAACTCTCCACCAGTAACAAGGGAAGGGAAGGGAAGGGAAGGGAAGGGAAGGGAAGGGAAGGGAAGGGAAGGGAAGGGAAGGGAAGGGAAGGGAAGGGAAGGGAAGGGAAGGGAAGGGAAGAGTTTGGAAAGGATTAAAAGAAAGGACAAAAAGAAGGAATACAAAATAAAGATGAAAAAAACAAACAAAAAGAAGCAACGGAAATTAACTTGAAAGATAAAAATGTAAACGATTTATTAAAGAAAACTGGAAACTGTACCAGAGATCTTTAAATAGAATGCAATCGAGGGAAGGAGGAAGGAAAAAAAACAAAAAACATGAACTAATTCCAGGAAAGAGGAAAAAAAGAGAACAAATGAGAACGCTTGAGTGTGTGTATTAACTAAGTCAACAGCGAGGACGAAGAACAAGAACAAGGACGAGGACGAGGACGAGGGAACAAAGAACGACAAAAAGGACAGAGTTTGACAGGACGGGACAGGACAGAAAGGGACAGGAAAGGCGTAGGTGGCATGGCATTGGTACACAGCGCAGGTGAAGACACTGTTGGACAGGTGTGTGTAAATTCTGATCATAAAAAAAAGTGCTTCAAGAAAACACACCCACACACACACACACACACACACACACACACACACACACACACACACACACACACACACACACACACACGTACACATCTTCGTACATTAGCCCCGAAAAAAGACCCTCACCCAGTTTCTGTATAAAGACACACAGACATTGTTGGTTTATACCCTTGAAGACCACCGTTTGAAGAGGACGTTTCAGTCGTTCCTCTTAACCTCAGCCTCACTACATCTTAACTTACTACTACACTACGTCAAAAAAAGAGGAATGCAAAGGGTGGCGCTACAACACAGACGCAAACTACTGATAAGATTTTTCGAACTACAACAGGGAGTTTCGAAACTACAAAAGGAGAATCCGAGACTACAAGAGGAGCTTCGATACTACATACAAAAAGAGGTTCCCGTCTCCCTTGGGTGCATCTAAGGTCCTCCTAACGTGCTAAGAAAACCTCAGACGACGGAAAGTAGGATTTAGACTTTTTTCATTAACAAAGTCGCTGGGAAAAACGACTCCACGGCGGTGCTTTTTGAAGGTGGTGATGATGGTGGTGGTGGTGGTGGTGGTGATGGTGGTGGTGATGATGGTAGTAGAATGTTATGTATATATTCTGATATCTCTGGTGACGAAAGGAGGATGAGGAAGAGAAGGAGGATAAAAGTAAAGTTGATACGCAGAAAAAGACAAAAGAAGGTAAGGCGCCGCAAGGACTTGAACATAAATATTCCTCCATTATTTCTAAAACACCAACATCGTGTACAAGAAACGTTCCAACCAACACGCGCATCAACATTTTTTTTTTATCAATCTTTTATTTACTCAGATTCAACTAAACTACACGTACCAACATTTTATTTATAGAAGAAAAAGCAAGTCAATTAAATTTCTTTCAATTTTTTTTTTCCCAGTTCGATTCCTGTTTCTGGCGAGTAACACAAAGGCTAAAGCAACACTCACGACGCCAGTGTTGCCATAATAAAGTGAGAGGATTAATACCTTATTCTAGTAAATTCACGTAATAGATAAATCCCTTTTATTTATCCAACGTCGAGTATTTGTCAATCTTCAAAGCCGACATCTAATTTTTATATAAGATTTTTCAACATTCTAATCTCATCCAACCTGTTACCATCGCTAACTGGGAGCCTTTTCTCAACACTAAGCGAGGTACTGTGAACACTATTTTTACGTCTCGATTCTCCATCACAATTCCCCTTAAATCATTTACCTCCAATTCCCGGCAAGTCTTTTGTAACCTCACATTTTCTATACAATTGTTAAACCCACATAAGACAACACTCACCTAGTTTACCTTACCACAAGACGGATAATTATACGCTACGCGGTAACACTTGAACGAGGTAACTATGACAACGAAAGGGATGGAAGAGGCGTCGCGGAAGATTAATAATAAACATCAATGAGAAGAAATACGATGTTGACCAGCATGGCAAAGACCAACCTGACGTGAATTCTTATTATTATCTTCTTGAACTAGCAGGTGAGACGTGTGTGTGTGTGAGTGTGTGTGTGTGTGTGTGTGTGTGTGTGTGTGTGTGAGTGTGTGTGTGTGTGTAATCTACTTCATTTACTTAATCATTAATTCCCACCTAGACTTCAGCAATAGATAAGCGTAATGCCACGGAATCAAATCACACTAATTCAACATTCATTTTCAGGATATCTTAGTGCGGGAGTTTATACATTTCTTTCACCGACTCTTATCTTAATCCTTCGCCTCAAAATATTTTCCATAATAAGTAAACGGTTTAGCGAGAGATTCTGAAGACGATTCCTGTTGCGGATTATCTGGCGGGAGGAGGAAGGGAATCAAGAATAGTTTCCCATCGGCTTTGTTACACACACGATAGGATTCCAGACATTTCCAGCCTTCACCACCCTTGCATTTTGTAATATTGGTGGACATATGTTAGTTACTTTAGCGAATGAAAAAGGAAAAAAACGCCACGGAAGGGGAGAGCAAACAGGCGATAAAAGGAAGAAGAGGATGAAGGGGATGAGATAGGGAAGGCGAGGAGGGAATAGAGACTGAAATAACAGAGGAGGAGGAAGAGAAGTGATGAGAGAAGAGGAGAAGAGAGGGGAGGAGGTGAGAGAAGAGAGGGGAAGAGATGGAAAACGGGGAGGAGGAGCAGGAGCAGGAGGAGGAGGAAAGGATTACATGTAGATAGAGGACAGAGGAAAACGTAGGGGAAACTTATAGAAAATGGGAAGACAAAACGGAAAGAGGAGAATAAGGAAGAAGACAAGGAAGAGGAAGACGTATGTATAATTTAAAAAAAAATAAACAAAGACGATGAACAGACGAGTATTTGTATAAAATAAGCCAAACGAACGAGAGAAAAAAAAGAGAAAGAGAGAGAGGGAGAGAGAGAGAGAGACCAAACACCTTTATATTATCCTCTACCTAAGACAGCCGGAGTTACATCACCGAGCAATCACGTTTCTGAGGCGGCTACATCACTACAGGCGATGCAAGTGGCCGTGAAATTGATGCTAGGGAGTTCCAAGTATTTGATTGAGTACTTCTCCGCGCGGATCACCGGAGAACAGACGATAGTTAAACAGCGACAAGATAGGTTGTTTCTAAGTGCCAGGGAGTCATTAATGATAGGCTAAGTTAGTTGTAATGACATTCTATTGACTCGAATCTTTAGCGATGTTCAAATAGTAATTACGGAACTGAATGATCGTTTTTGAAAGTAATATCCTTGGTGTTAATATTTAAAAGACAGTATTATGTTTCCATAATGTAAATCTATTCGATACAAAACGGAAATTAATTTGTTGATGTATATGACAAAATCAAACCTTTTTTATTTATATTTATAACGATAAATTATTGTTGGTTTATATGATGAAGCTAAATAATACGACTTTCTGTTACGTAAGATAAGAAAATTTTGTTTTATTGATAGAAAAAAATATGTTACTTTATACATAGACTAATCATTGAGTAGTTTAATTAATGGTTTTCACGACGCAATGAAACATCAACACAGAAACATTAAACTTAAACATTTGAACACAACTACTTTATAAAATTTTGTGACGCTAAAAAACAGACTGATTTATATAGGAAAAAAGACCAAGAGGTTCCATTTTTTCTCTGACTCAACTGTTTCGAATAACTGAACCAGAACCGATCACATATTTACCTCGAGGAAGGGAAGGGAAGGAAGGAAGGAAGGAAGGAAGGAAGGAAGGAAGGTAATAAAACAGTAGACAGCGAGGATATAAAAGGATGAAATACGAAGGTACAAAGGAGGAAACAAAAATAAATAAAACAAAAAATTGAGGCAGGAGAATGAGTGTGTGTGGAGGAAAACTGGAATATCTACAAACATCACTATTTTTATACGAAGAAATAAAACTATGAGAATTAAGAGGAAACGGATGATGAGGAGGTGAAGTGAGCGTGTGGGTGAGTAAGAGAGGTGGATGAATGGATGAGATGGATGAGCAAGGAAAGAAAAGAGTGATAGTTAGCAGTTAGTGAGTAGGTGAGCGAGAGGGGAAGGATGGATGACTGGGTGAGTGAGAGGGGAGTGAAGGTGATATGGATGGCGGTGGGTGAGTGGGTGAACGAGGGCGGGAAGGAAGTTTATCAAGGGGTGAATCAGGTGGCTTCTTCACGAAGGTCACTGCTCTGCCAGACACGCCCCCAAAAAAGAGACCACGAAAACAAACAGACTAACTCAATTTACTCCATATTAACGCCACAAAATCGATAAATATTTAAATACCGCAAAAAGGATAGATAGAATTTAAAGGCAAAACAAGAAAAAAATGACTCTGATAAGTAAGAATATTACATTTAATTATCAATGTTTTAAAAGGTCTTCGCAGCGTTTATATGGAGAATGTTAGCCAGTCTCTTTATCCAAGTGTCCTTCATCCATGTCCAATCTAATTCCCTTAACTCCCTCCACCAATCCCAGACTCCAGGGACGGACAGACAGACAGACAGACAGACAGGTGCTGCGGGCCAGCCTGGGGAGGGGATGTGGCAGGGAAGGAGAAAGGGAAAGAGAGAGAGAGAGAGAGAGAAGGAAGAGGACGTGTCTGAACCAACTTAATTTTGGACTCAAAAGGCAAATATTCAGGCAGTGAAATGGTAAAAATCATTCGTCACATCATGGCTCGTAAAAGGGTTCTGACTACTGTTTTATTGCATTTCTTATTTTTCTTTTTGTTTAGGGTTATCCATGCAAGAGCTGCATTTTTTTTCTCTTTATACATAGAAGGTAACTTGTTGAGTCTACGTTAAGATGACTTAGATCGACCATGCATAAATAAATATATACAGTATGTATGTATGTATATCTAACAATGAATACATGATCTATCCAAAAAAATAATACTACTACGTAAACCAAAACAATATAATAATAATAATAAGAATCATTACGTTAACACTATCATAATAATACCAATAGATATATAATTTTCTTCAACAATCAATATAATCTACAAGTACAACTAAGGCAGAAAAAGTGTAATAATCTGCACCATGATGTTACAAGATACACGAAGAGTTCATAACTTACTTCTCTCTCGCCTGCAAGGTGTTGGTACCGTTGTCTAACCAAGCGAGGGAAGGGGAGAAGAGGGACTAGTTTAAAATTCATGGGTTGATTAAACTAGACAGCGTGTGTGTTTGTGTTTCATGTGCATGTGCATGTTTCTGTGTGTGTGTGTGTGTGTGTGTGTGTGTGTGTGTGTGTGTGTGTGTGTGTGTGTGTGTGTGTGTGTGTGTGTGTGTGTGTGTGTGTGTGTGTGTGTGTGTGTGTGTGTGTGTGTGTGCAGCTGGGTGGTATGTCTGTTAGTCTGTACAAAGATCACATTTCTCAACCTCCATTTCCATTCCCCAAAAGCTACTTGTTATGTGGTGCTATTCATCATTATTATCATTACTACTTTCATCATCATCATTATCATTATCATTAACACACCACATTAACAAAGCCACATTGAGGAGGGTGGAGGTTGAGGGCGGGTGAGGGCGGTGTTATGAGAGCAGGGTGAAGGGGGATGTCACCCACCTTGCTACACCCACTACACCCACATGCTATCAGGTGCCTCACACTACACACTACCCGCCAGATCTCACACTTAAGGTATACACAGGTGAGAAGAGACGTACACACGACACACTATAACACTATACACAGCATAACCGTAAGTCACTATAAACACACTCTCCCCTAAAATGATGGGTTAAGAAAAATCATATTAATCTCTAACACGTAGACTAGTTTCCCGGAAGCTCACTAGGTTATGAGAGGGTTGTATGTTGGTTACTGTATGTCTGGTTACTGTACTGTCTGCAAACACATTACTAAACTACAAACAAACATTATGGGAAAACCAAACTTGTGTGTAAACATTCAACTAAACATTTCCAGAGTTATGTGTTATCAACATATATACAAACATTATCTTCCCCGATTTTCCCGCCAAAAAGCAGGTCTAACCAAAGCTTAAAAACACATCCAACTGAACATCAAAAAGAAAAACGAAAGGCCAGTGAGAAGCCTTTCCCATTTTCTCTTCTAAACGGGGTACTCACATTTTCCAGCATGTCTCTGTCGCCGGCAGATGACAATGATGACAACACAGATGATGATGACGAGGACGATGACGGCGGCGACAATAGCAGAGATGACGATCACGTTGTCGTCAGCCAGTTTCTCTATGATTCCAGCGACACCTTGTTATTTAAGGGGCAGAAGGAGGGGGGCGGGCAGCGGTTAGTGGTTAGTGGGTAGGACGACCACATATGGAGCATTTATTTATCTAATACCTAAAGAGCATTTTTATTTACAGCGGAAACTAAGGCTAAACAAGGCATTCTGAGACGACACTGAGGCAAGCGAGGTAATGTCTTGTGGCTTAACACGTTCGCTAAAACTAATGCAACGATTGTGTCAGGTGAGATTGACTTAGAAGGAAGAATATAGATGGTGATTTGATGTTTAGGTTGATGGAAGGAAGGAAGGAAGGAGGAAGAAGAGGGAGCAGAGTCTGTGTGTGGTGTGTGGTGTAAAAAATAAATGAAATGAAAAATAGATTTGAGATGTAAGACCGTCTAAAATAATAATAATAACACTAGGAGCATTAACATTTAAAACAATCTAACGCTATGTCTTGTTACTTGGTGCTAAGCAAGGCTCTTTACCACGCAGCATTTTGCACACTAAAAGCTTTATTCATTTGTTAGTGCAAGGGAGCGTAGTAGTCCTTCCACTACTTTTGAGTAAGAGGAAGTTAATGCAAGTTTGTGAAATAGCGCCACTTTCATGGAATCATTTTCACTTTAGGTAATTTAATTATATATTTTATGTCATCCAGTTTTTGGGGCGTAATTAGAATTGAAATTAAGATTATTATTTTTTTTTTCTTGGGGGGATTTGGGGAAGTGTTTAACTTAATTATAATATGACAAAATTATTTTATTCATACTTACTCTCACTTTTATTCATTCTTACTTTACTCTCACTATCTTATGCATTATCAGAATATATATAACAACCCTTTCTGAACCATTCCCTTAATTAACATCTCCTTATTTCCTATTCTTCCACCTCACGTAACTCATCACATCCCTTCCTCTTCTAATTCCACTTCATCACTAAGCCTTATCCAACTACATTTCCTGTTTTCCTTCTCCTCCAATTTCCCTTCTACACATTATTCCATTATCTTGACCTTCTATTTTCCTACCCTCTACCATACCCTTGTCACCCTCCTCTTAGTCAACTCACCTGTGACATCTATTTCACATGGTATGGACTCCCCCAGCGTGTTGTTGACGTAGCAGTAGTAAGTGCCGAGGGAATCTGAAGTGGCTGGCAGACGGAGACGCGACTCGAGGCCCTCAGACGTGATATCATGAGTCAACGTTTCATTCAGGAGTCGCCATCTATAAGAAGATTTAAACATAAACGTTATCAGATGGTAAAGATAGGAATGTGAGTGAATACAAGAACATAAAAAGACATTAAATACTCTGGTAGGCAAAGGGGTCTAAAATATCAAGAAAACCAGACAATATGAGAGGAGAAAGCGGGCCGGAAGGGGAATTTGAGCACCTCCTTTGAAGTGAGACGCTTCGTGGGACACCTAAGATAGAGTAGGTCTTTGGCGACTCGGTTAACAAAGGGGAGAGAGCGAGGCTGTGGAAGTATCGATGCAGAGGGCGAGAAGGCACAAGGCATCTCCCGCTTCCCCAACACCAAAGGCAGCGGGGTTATGTTCCATTGTCCTCGGCGTGGCGGCTTAGCAGGGTCATCAGGGAAGGGAACACACGGAGGAATATTAAATACGAGACTGTTGACAGGGTGAGACATGTTTACGAGGCGAAAAAAAAAGGCTGGTGGAGCAGAGAAGGGTAAGGAGATGAGGTTTGAGTGACTTCAGTGCTTGGGATCCGACGCTGAGGTGAAGCTTCAGGTGATAAGAATGCGGTAGGTGTGTCTGTGGTGGAAATCCAGGTACGGCAGGTAGGTCAGTTGAGGTAATTGTTTGATGGTTGAAGAGGTAAGGGAATATAGGAAGCGTTAGGTGTAGAGTGTGTTTTTATCAGTGATCTTTTCTATTCATAATCCTTTTGGGTTTCTGGTTTGTTACGTTACCTAGAACACACTAATACTATGCCGGATTAAAGCTAAAAGGAAAACAATGAGGCGATATATACATCAAACCTTAGGAGACAATCATAAAAAAAAGAATAAAATAAAGAAGATCGCTTAAGAGTCCATGAAGCGAAAAGATGAAGGAAAACAACAAGGAAAGGGCAATAAACTAAACGAGAGAGAGAGAGAGAGAGAGAGAGAGAGAGAGAGAGAGAGAGAGAGAGAGAGAGAGAGAGAGAGAGAGAGAGAGAGAGAGAGAGAAAGAGAGAGAGAGTAAACCCACCTGAAAGCCACGTCCTCAGGGTTGGCAGCGGCTCGACAGATGAGTAAAATGTGGGCGTCCTCCCCGCTCCCTCCATCCTCTCGGTCAATCTTACACTCCGGCTTGACTGGCGAAGTAGCAACAAGAACATAAATACACACATGAGAAAGGAACACATATCAACGTCACCACACACGCACACACACACACACACAGCCCCTCCCCCCCTCCTACCCCATACACACATCCACATACAGAAGTCAATGTACAGCACGTAAAAAAGAATAAGAAAATAATCATAGGTTACAAAATATGCTTAAAGGGGCAAGGCGTGTGTTGAGGAGCGCTACAGTGTGCCAACCAGCTACCAAAGGGCGGAGGGAACGATCAAGAGGGAACAGGAATAGCTTCGTCAGTAGGGAAATGTGAAAGTGCATGATGTGGGAGGGAAATATATGCATGAGGCTGAGTGTGGGTGGGTGGGTGGGGAGGGAAGGATGAAAGTTGACGGAGAAGTAAAAGAAACTATTACGTCGTCTTTGAAGGAGGAGGAAGAGGAGGAGGCAGGGAGGAGGAGGAGGAGGAGGAGGAGGAGGAGGAGGAGGAGGAGGAGGAGGAGGAGGAGGAGGAGGAGGAGGTGGAGGAGGAAGAGGTGGAGAGGGAGGAGGGAGAGCATTGGGTACAGTATAGAAAATGAGAAAAGGGCAGTAACCACAGAAAACTATCGATGCATACTAAGAAAAAAACAAAAAACAAAAACGAAGACACGAAAGAAAAAAACCGCAAGAAAAAAAAAAGGTACAGATAAAACTAGCTAAAAAGGCAAACAATATAAACACCACCAATAATACTTATACTTACACTGCACATCGAAGGTTGTCGCGGCTTTCATCTCGCCGTGTCTATTCTCAGCAATGCACTGGTAGTCACCCGCACGACTCCTCTTGATGGGGAAGTCCATATTGAGCACCGCGCCCGTGGACACAGTCTGACCCGCGTGCTGCCAGACGTACGTGGGTTCAGGGTAGCTGGAGGCGTTGCAGATCACCTTAGGGGGTATCTCGCCCTCTACAACCTGCATGGTAGTCTCTGATACCACTATTTCCTCCGGCGGGTCTGTGGATGAAGGGAGACGAGTGTAAAGTATGATGTTAATACTAATTGGTGGAAATGATGGGAAATGCGTGGTAAGTTATATATAAAAATGATGTTAGAGGATTGTTATCTGAGGTGCGTGTTTAGTGACTTCTGAAAACTGTGTTAATGAGATGTGGAGGAAATAGGTAATGGTGATAATGTGTAAGTTAAGATAAATTGAATGTAAACGTATCGGAACTTCAAGGCAAAATGAATGTTTTAATTAACTGATAATATATAAATATCATATTGGTAGTGTCATGAAAATCAATAATGAGCTTCGGAGTAAAAAATAAAGTGATTTCCAAAAAACTAAAAATGAGACGGCAGCATGAAGTAAGATTTTGATAAACGAGAAATTATCAGCATATCACAACAGTGTGTGAAGATTCAACCCCGAACAAAACAGCGTAATTCGAGTCTCTTAAAGTTAAAAAAAAAGAAAAAAGAAGTGAAACTCTTCATTGACTCTTAGTTGCAGCAATATGAAGAGTATTACGTAAGAAACAGAAGAAAAATACATCTGCTGAAACGCGTAAATGGAGAGTCAAGTCAAGAATGCAAGTGGAATGTTCCAGGAAAAACAGCATTGAGTGTCACATCACCAAACACACTGAATAAACACAAGAAAAAAAACAACCACCTTGAGTAAAATCTGTCCCAGTGGCGTTTGCGTTGAGCATCATGCAAACAAAACCGCGAAAGTGAAATCAGTTAGGAACGTGGAAGAGGAATGGCGGATGAAACCCACGCTAACAGAATCACGCACTAAAAGCAAAGTCAAAACAGCAATACATTTTCCCGCTTAAATTGATGCCGTCGCGTTGTGGCAGATATCGAAGCGATCTTACTTTGTTTTTTGAAGTCCTCTTAACTTCGGGCAAACAATCCACTGTTCCGCCGCATAAGTTATTGAAGTTTAGCCATGAAGTTTCTCGTCTCGGCGTTAGGGAAAGGCAGCAGTAGTAGTAGCAGGAGGAGGAGGAAGAGGAGGAGGAGAAGGAAGAGGAGGAGGAGAGTTTATAGGTCAGCCTCCACTTGATCCGATATTCATCCCGTCTGTTCGTCTCGCCAAAGGGAGGATGCTACACAGAGTCGTATTACTTTATTATAATACTCAATGGTGTTTTTTTTATTCATTCTTCAAGTCTATAATGAGTCTCCGTTGTAGTAATTTCCGTGTTGAGAAGAAAGATGGACAGACAAATAATAAAGAAAAGTCATACTAAAACCTAACCTACAGGAGGATCGAGTGAGGAAATACCACAAAAAAAAAAAAAAAACTAACATGAGAAATATATACACAAGAGATCATACTTACATTCCACTCTGAAGTAGGTGTGGGAGATGACACCTGATCCACCCAGGTTAGAGGTGGAGATACAGGTGTAGTTTGCATTATCTTGGTCCCGATCCAGCATCCCACTTGGCCACCTGTCCATACGCCAGGCGAGCTCCGAGCTGACACTCTCTAAATCCCTGGAAAGATGTAAGAGAGAATTAATAAGTGAGAGGGAAAGCGAGAGAAAAAGAGAGAGAGAGAGAGAGAGAGTTTAGGTACTATGTGTGGGTGTAAAGAGTGGTGTAAAGGATAAAGGGAGGCTGCGAGGTTGAAAAAAAATAGCCCAATCAGGGATAGGGTGAGTTGGTGAGTAGAAAATGGCACTTGCAAAAGAGAGAAAAAAAGTGATGTGAGAATAGAGGAAAAGTTGCAAATAAAAATGGAAAAATATTAGTAATGGCGAAAAGATAGTGTGAAAAAAACATTTTAAAACTACAAATGTTTCTAGGGCCGGGAGAAAAAAATACTTAAATCACACTTAAGAGAAATAAAAATAAAATAAAATAACTGATAATATTTAATTAACTAGACATTAAAAAAAAATGGCTACAACTCTTAAAACTAACTTCAAATATTAAGTATCCTGACTAAAACAACATGAACATGAATTGATAAAAATAAAGTATTGAAAACTACTCACAAGGAGGGCGGGAGGGGTCGGGGGTGAGGGAGGGTGGAGAGTAAAGGAGGATGCGGGGTAGGGGGTGAGGGAGGGAGGGAGGAACAAGGAGACACTTTCAAAACAATTACTCCCTCAAAACACGATATACAAAAATAGCTTTGATAAAATATTACCAAAACACGATAAAAGGAGTGAAGGTGAGGGGAAGGGACGAAACGATGGGAACGAGAATGAGGATGAAAAGAGATGGAGAAGAAGAAGAAAAAGAAGAAAAAGAAAGAAGGATGAGGGAGACGAGGAAAATGAAAGAAATGAAAGAGCAAAGCAGAGGCCGGACAAGTAGACAGCAAAATAAATAAGAATCAGAGGAGAGGGAGAAGAAGGAGAAGCAATAATAGGAGGAGGAGGAGGAGGAGGAGGAGGACGACAGCAGCAACGACTTACCCTGAGGAGGGGTCGGGGGGCAAAGCTCGAGTGGATATGCTGTAGTGAGTGTCATTGAGGAGCGGGAGGTCGTCTTTGAGCCACTCGATGGAGCACAGCGGCGAACACTCGACGCGGCAAGACAACGACACCTTCTTGGAGCTCATGAGGGCGCCGTAGTAGGGTGGAAGGCGGTCGATAAAGACAGGGGCGGCTGGTGGTGAAGGGGAAGGAGGAGGAGCAAGATGAAGAAGGTAGTTATGATTTAGTATACGACCAACTGTATCTAGTGTTGTTGTTATTGCTGGTGGGACTGTTATCACTTCCAATCTATTGATGTATGTTATTATTATCGTTATTTTAGGTTTATATTTTCTCCTGTCACGTATATTTGAGTGCAGGGAGTGTCATATAATCACTAACCTACAAAATAAAGTAACTATAACTAAAACAAGTATCATCTACGCCTTTGAGAGAATATTCTTCATCCTAACCTTGAAATAAGTGAGTTTTCTGATGCGTGTCAACACCATAAGGTAGAAGCGAGGTTGAAAATTCGCTTAAGGTGTTATTCTTGTTTTAGAAATTTTCGATTATGATGTTAAAGAAAATATCGGTAACCACTCTTTATGTCTGTGTAAAGAAAAACGTGTATAACGATAATTCAGACATAGAAGTGTTGAGCTGTTGAAATATAGAGAATGTGCAAAGATAAACGTAGATTCTGAATGTAATTTTCTGATATACGAGAGCAATTTAAAAATGTGTGAAAAATTATTGAAAAAAGAAAATGCTGGAAGAGTGAATTGCTACATGCTTTCTATTCATTTTGCAATTCCATTTTGTTGATTTGTCTGTATTAGCGCAGTCATCGCCTCTCCTCTCTGTCGTTCACCTTAAATGAAGCGAGAAATTCAAAGATACGTAAGCCATGAAATCCTAATCGACACAGTGTAACGAGTATACTGAGAAATCATACCAGTGTACATCGTGTATATAACGCGTTAATACAGTGAATTGAATTAAACTGAAGGTAACAACACTTTATGATAATGAAAATTCTACTACTACTACTAATAATAATGAAAACAATAATAACAATGATCACAAAATAACAATAATATCATCATCATCATCATCATTGACAACCTGAGAGCTGTTGAATTAAGCGTAAAAAAAAAAAGACAAAATGCATTTCACAATAATTACTAAACTGGTCGCCGCATGAATACTGCTGATAACACCATCATGCTATTACATATGGATTCGTCACTGCAACACAACACAGACCAACCTTCCTTTTTATATATTACTGTGTGTATGTAATAATGGGAGGAGGCCGCAGCATAGCCACTAATGCAACAACTAATTTAAAAAACGAACCCGGACAAAATTTACTCGTAATATTACCATCAGCAAATGTAAAAATGATTGAATATTAAAAAGGAAATATGGTTATGTTGAATTATTTGTGATGGCGGGGAGTGAGGAGGTGAGTGAGGCGAGGAGTGAGTCAGTGCATCGACCTAACTCAGCATTACCCGGATGCAAAACTATACCAAGAAAGAAGGAAAGAAATAATGGCACAGGATGAAAGGTTCCAAAGAAAAAATACTTCAAAATGTATAAACTCAAAATTCTTCTCTAATAACAACAACAAAAACTACTACTACTACTACTACTACTACTACTACTACTACTACTACTACTACTACTACTTTTACTACCAAAATATCATTACACTCACTACTACTACTACTACTTCTCCAACATTTTCCTTGCTTCCTCCCAGTACGGTTCGCGAGCAGGCAGGCAAGGCAGGCTGCGTGGAGGCAATCAGGCAAGTGGGCCAGAGAGAGCCTGTGATGGTGAGCAGTGCGAGCAGCCAGCGATTAGACACATTACTCAGCCAAGTTTAATTACAAGTCTAGTCAAGGGACCGACGGAGGTAATCATTAAGGTGTGCACGAGTGATTATACGGCGAGGTACAGGTGATGCTGTCTACCTTTGTGAGTCCTGAATGAAGGATTTGCATGATTTTTTCCTTTTTTTTCATGATATAGATGCTTCCTGTCTGCTCTCAGGGAATCAGGTTAGGTTATTATATTTGAAATGCTTTGTGTGTTGGTTGTGTTGTATTGTTGGGTTTTAGGTAAGGGTTTATAGATACCTGCTTTGATGTTTTTTTTTAATTATTATTATTATTTTTTATTTGTTGGCTTTTATGTTATTTGATCGAGTGGTATATGTAAGAGCGTCTACTTGTGATTCGATTCCAACTATTTTCAGATCCTATCCTATTTCTGTCACAGTGTTCGTAGGATTCCACTCTCAGACATTACTCTTGCTGTCGTATTGATGTGGATAAATGTTCTGTATACATGTTGATACAGAAACTTTTCCTAGATACATCGAAAAACAAAAACAAAAACCGGAACCATTTACAAACATGAGGTGCACCACTTAAAAAAAAAAAAAATCTCATCCCTAGCAGAGGCCGTTGAATATACTTGCACACTGCACCCAAAAAGTTAATTTAGGATTGAAAATTAACTGTAGCTGCGTATGTAACCCGTTCCCCTTCACCCTTGCAAACCCAAATTTCCCCGACGGATATTTCCCCCACAGCTGGAAACCTTTGCCGTGGAAGGTTATAACTCGGCTTTGTCTGCTGGCGAGGACGTGTTGGTGATAGACTTTGGAGAGCGGGATTCTCATGTGCTGTGATGTTAAGCTTTATATTATTTTAGCCAGAAAGGGAAAGGAAATTACAGTCAAAATAGCTTAATGTGAATGTTGTGTCTAGTTTTCCTGTTATTGTTGGTGATGGTGGTGGTGATGACTGTTAATTATGGATCAAGATAATATCGTTCCAATGGAAGTTCAAGGTCACTGGTGTTAGAGTGAAGCTTCCAATGTTTCCATGTCTACGGGAGAGGATCAATGTAGTACAGGAGCCTTGTCTGGGTTGGAGGTGAAGGAGTGAGGCTGCTGCTCTTATAATGCTATGTAGGTGGCTGATTCAGTGTCCAACAGCAACATCAACAACAGTAACAACAGGACTATTACTACTACTTCTACTACTACTACTACTACTACTACTACTACACCCACAACACTCACCCAGCACATCGATGTATACAGTAGCACGCTCCCCCTCTCCCTCCACGTTGACTGGCACACAGGTGAAGTGATCCTCAGTCTCCAGGGACACCGGGCTGATGGTCCACGTGGCGGTGGTGACGTCGGGTACTAAGTGACTACCACGATACCAGTGAAAGGCGGCGGCGGCTGGACGTCCTGGATCCTTAACATTGCAGGTCAACTTCACCGATTGACCCTGTGGAGAGAGACAGGATAGAGGTAGAAATATAGATAGATAAATAGAGATAGAGGGATAGAGGGATAGATAGTAAGAGAAAACCTCCTTAACGTACCTTCACCACCTTAGACGGATGGTAGCTGATAGATGCTGGGCCAGGCGCGTAGTGCACCACCAACTCAGCGTCAGAGGAGCGGCCGCCCCAGCCCGCCTCGTTCATCCCCTCGCACGAGTAGTTGCCGTGGAAGTCCTTGAAGACGTTTTCGAGAAGCATCCTAGCGGGGTCGATGTCGCACAGCTCTGAGTTGGAGCCGTAAAGGGAAGTGTTGCCATCACACTCCGGCAATTCCTGAAGCACAATGAAAACCAGGATGATTAATTAAGGAAGGAGGTAAGACATACTATTAACGTTATTTAAGCTTTAAAACATAAAAAAAGCTATAGAGTCGGTGAGGATATGTGAGTAAAAAGAGAGTGGGAGGAAAGGTGAGAAGGAGAGGGAGGACGCAGTGAGGTGGAGTGAGGAAGGAATGCAGTGGAGTGGTACTTGAGTGGAGGGATGCAACTGTGTCAAGTGCATGAGAGGTGGAAGTGGGGAGGGAAGGAAGGAGTGGAAACTTAAGTGGATAACTGTATACGATAATAATAATAAGAAGACAAGTAGGTACTGGAGGAAGACAAATTAACAAAATAAAATAAAATAAAAAGGTTGGAATCTTAAAGCTCATAATATGAACTTACTTTTAGCAGGTCTCCTTGTAGATACCAACGCACCCTCACAAGCTCTACTGGATTGGCCTTCACAGCTTCACAAATCAGAGTCACATTAACACGATCTTCCTCAGACACTGGTTCAGTTCGGTCCATCACCACCTGTACCTGAGGGCGAACTGAGGGAAAGAAGGGGAGTTAGTGGCGGGAAGTAGAGAGAGGGAAGGTAGGGGAAGGTAAGGTAAGGTAAGGAGGGAATGGGGGTGTTGTGGTAAAAGATGATAAAGATAAAGGAGACAGAAGTAATGAAAGAAGATTGGGAAAGGAAGGAAAGACATGAAAAATATGAAAAGAAAGAGACTTAGGTAAAGGGAGGAAGAGGAAGGAAAGCAAAAGGATAATTGAAAAAGAGGAAGAGGAGGAGATAAGGGTCTGTCACTTTCAGAATATATTGCATTTCGATGAAAATTATTAACAGATTGGTAATGGCTGTGAATATTATTGAGTCTGTCATCAACATAATTCTCTTTCATGCAGAAAATGTATATCCGTCGTTATGATTCAATTCTACACGAAGGTTGCAATTCTTTTTCAT
>JAXIVD010004082.1:27500-38986 GCA_036785275.1 Cancer borealis | reverse complement strand
GTAAGGTTGAAAACTGTTGATCAGGTCTTAATTTACTGTTTATCTTCACGTTTTAATGTAATCATTGCATAATTATGAATACTAAAACCTTATTTTTTTTTAGTGTCAAGGTAATAATTTGAAATAAATTCTCTGGTATAGTTATTATAACTGTCCATTGACTAAGATCAATTTTCTAAAATATTTAAAATTTAATTTGTGAGAGACACTCAAGTAGCCTTCCTTGATGTGGTGCCGTTACTGTGGCGTGTCATTACATCTGCAGATCTCATGGCAGCATAGAAGGTGACGCCTTAAGGTCCAGGTTAATAGCAGGAGTCCTACGACACACTTCCTGTCACAGTGAGAATGGTGCAGCCACACACCACGGCGCAGGTGACTTACTCATCATTGCAGCACGCATCCTTCTAGATTTAACTTTGTTGATTTCCCGCCAGTATAAGGCTCCGCCTCTCCCTCCTCTGACACTTCCGCCTCTTTGCTCCCACCCGCCATGGTCCTGCCCCCTCGACGTTATCCACCAATCAGCATTCACTGAGTCACAGGTGATAGCTCCTCCCTACAGCCAATGAGGCCCGTGCTTCTGTTCTACCTGTCTCGTGAAACCAGTAAGATCGAGTATCCCTTTGTCTTAACGTGGCACGATGACCCATCGGAACAGCAGGTGGCGGAGGTAGTCAGGTTAGGTAGTCAGTGTATATTTTGCGAATGAGCGCAGGTGTAGTCACTAGTTAGTCGCAGGTGCGTGCGGAGTCGCTGCGTAGGGTGTACATCTCGCTCCTGCCGACCGGTGCGTCTCGTGTGAGCATATTGATCGAGTGCGTTTCAACGGTATGTTTGCGTGATTACTTGGGTAACCGAACAAGACTGGCCACAAAAGTGTCAAGGACGCTAATCAGTGCTCAGTCGATGTTGATGCCTTACTGTGTCCCCATCCACCGGCCTTCACCGACGAGGCGTCAAGTAATGATCCACAGCACACCGACGACAATTCACCAAATCTCTAGAAGCCTCATCTCTACCATCTAACTTGGTTTTTAAGCTCACCTGTGAAGGGTGTCTACTGCCACCTGCTCCATGCTCATCCCCAACATCAGCGGCCAGCCAACAGCCTTCTCCGTGCCCTCATCTTCCTCGATCAGCAGGGAACCCCCCGCCATGACGGCCCTGCCCCCTGCACTTCCTTACTACGCACCAGGTAAGAATTGTTCTTGTAATATGTAGAGGAAATAGATATGGGAAGCAGTGGAAACCACATAGATTTTGCTCTCCTGAAGCCTTTCATTTTCATAGCCTTTTTCATAACGTTTATATTAACACTGACTTATTTGAATACTAACAGATAAGAGAGGGACAATTAAAGATACACTAGAAAACAATAGAGGTTCGGACAGCAGATTCTGAGATATGTTTTGCTTCAGTTTTCTCACTGCGATTTTGCCATTGGCTACTGCGATGATAATGAGTGATACCAAGTTTATTTTTCAGGCCACAGCATTTATAGCGCAGGAATTAAGATTATTTGTGTAAAATTACCGCAGATTTTTGACATATGATCCATGGCAGTTAAAACTCCTCCCCACTAAACACTCAAGAAATGACTGTGGTGCGGATATAAATATTGTTATTTCGATTGGAAAAGGACTTAAGTGTTGTAACATTAATTGAATCCAAACATGAATCCCCTCCGAATCGATAGCTTGCCTCCACCGCAACTCGTGCACGGCGGGTGGCTGCTGGCGGTGAGGTGATCAATATGTTATGACGAGCTACGGAGGCGTGATTAAGAGGACCATTTGGTGAAGTTAATGAAAAAATCTCTCATGAAATGGTAAGATAGTGTTGGAGTATATAAAGAGATGATGAAATAGTGAGAAAAAAAGAGAAATAATGTCAGGAGCAGGCGGAGACTTATATCATGGTAATCCAATAAATAGAGTACCATAGAAAAGACGTCAAAACACTAGATCACTAAGACACTAAGGTCGTGCTCCCCGCCCGAAAGCAATACCCGGAACACCATAATGCTGATGTGCGGAAGTGTGTGGTCTGCGCACTTACTTGTTCAGTGTGTGTGAAAATATCTTACCGAAGTTTACACTTTGTGTATAGCAATTGTGGTTAAAGGAATTATATGCTTTTCAGCTGAGCAACAAAGGCCAGCTAACACATCCTGTTTCAAGAAACTTAATATTTAATACTGCATTAATTTGCAATATAAGAATATCTTTAAGTTGAGATAGGTGGATGTGCATAACATGTTTCACATACTAAATATATATATATATATATATATATATATATATATATATATATATATATATATATATATATATATATATATATATATATATATATGTGTGTGTGTATATATATATATATATATATATATATATATATATATATATATATATATATATATATATATATATATATATATATATATATATATATACATATACATATATCGTATGTAAGACATCTTATGCATAACCATTCCGCTGATCTATTTTAACTTAAGATATTTTTATATTGCATATTCGTGTAGTATTAGGTATTATATATCTTGAAACATGATGTGTTAGCTGATCTTCCCTCCTAACAGACTTGGGGAGGAAGATCTTCCTTCCAATTTCATAAAGATAAATCCCATTTCTCGGTAATGCCAGCACAAGGTTCTAACACCAATGATTTTCGCATCATATGCGTAGTCTTTCGTTTGCTGGAATGTTCACTGATCTTGGAAATTTCACAATCACCGCCGCTTCGTTAGTTCAGCTGAAAAAAATTCATTGCTAGCATTGGGTCAATAGCAGTGGTCTTGATTCACCTTAGACGTAAGTGAGCTGGTATATGGTAACCCTAGCGTGTTTGCCAGCGTCATGGCGTTGCATTGGCTTTAATGCTTTGCAGAATTATGGTTTCCTTATGTGACCACGCTTCTCATGTCAACAATTTAAAGTGGATATTAATGATACTTAGTTTCCATTTATTTTGTATCAAATGTTATTTAGAAATATTCTGTTTGTCAGTGTATGTTACCCTGTTAACTGACTTTATTACCGATGGAGCACATAGTTGGTTTGGCCAGACATGAGATACATTGGCAAGTGACACTGATCTCTTCCCGTTCTGACCTGCATGTTCTGCTACAAATTACTCAGGCCCGTTGGATGTTAGTGCTTCCAATTTTTTATTCTAATCTAAATAACTGCAGAACAGTTTTATTTTTAGTATATCAAAATGCTTGCAGAGTAACACTGGAGTAACCAAACTGGAACATAGTAGTTTGTAAACGGTGTTGAAGTAATTGTAGAATATCCATTATCTGCAGTAAGTGTGGCTCGTTTCCTCGCTAATGCATCCATCCGTCCTCTTGTCATCACATCCTCAGTTATTAAAAAGTAAAAATAAAGTGGTCATGAGGAGGGGGTCAAGTAATGGTTAGAACGCATACATATTATCCGTAGTAGTAGTAGTAAAAAACTGCAATAGTAGTAGTAGTAGTATAGTAATAGTAATAGCAAGAGTAATGATAAGAGAGCAACAATGATATTAGTAGTAGTAGCAACAACAGTATTAGTATGAGTAATAGTAGTAAAGGTATTAAAATCATTAGTAGTAGTAATAGTAAAAGTAGTAGCAATTATTTCACTATTATCATCACTATCATCTTTATCATTATTACCGATGATGATAACCATATAATATTAGCCTTTATTTATCTCACTAGAGGAAATACAGGTGGCAGTAGACAACATATGGTGTGACGGCAGTAGCCGGGGAGGGGGTGAGGGGACGAATCTGAAATAGCAGCCTTGAATAGAGTGAAGAACAGGTAACTAAAAACACATTCAGAAAAAGAGTAAAGATCTTAGGCAAATTTCAAATGACAGGCACGATGGAAGCATAAAAGATAAGAGGAGATTCGCTCCTTTGGATTTGGTTCTATTTCAGTTCAGCCGTGACACGGATGTGGCATCTGGAAGACGGTTAATTTCTTTTTCAAAAATATGGGGCTTAGCTTGGTTGCTATGCAATATTTGGTTATGTAAACAATGAAACATATCTCTTTCATATTTTACGCAGCCGCCCCTCCACAGATGAAAAAGTGAAAATACACGGACCAACTTGATCTGACGGTTCCCAGCGCTGCGAGACTAGAATAGTAGTTGTTGCTGCGGTGACCTAGGTGTCAGGACAAAGCCACTAGCATATTGATGAACCCTCACAAGTGTTTTTAGGAAAAGATTATCATGCAAAAAAGAAAAAGTGCATGTGGTGATGGGAAAGGTACAATTTTGTCCTTGCTACTACCGAAGAAGCGATATAAATCTTCGATATTAGAAGAGATTCACTGCCCGTATTGATAGTATTAAGCTCAAACATTGTCATGGCCCGTATTACTGCATGGTCAATGTTTTTTTTTCATTTCTGTTTGAGAATAAGCGAATGGTGTGGAGCGGACGTATCAATGATATCTAAACACCTTGCTGTACTCGTATGATAAAGCAAGAAACTCTCAAATGTGGTCGTACATGTACGATGAAACAAGAAAAGTAAGGCAAAAATTAACAGATTATTCATCTGTGGCATACATGTACGAGTATGTTACGTAGTACATGTACACAATAATAATAACAACTACTCAAACGACAACTGCATGTTATAATTTGAACAGTATGTGTGACCTGTGGTTTTCCATGCAATTTAGGTGTCTTCTTGAGATGTCACCGACATAATTCTAATCGATCAAATCAATTTTGCATTTCTTTTCATAAGTGTTCGAATTAGCATAGCTGCCAGGGTGTCGTCGTGTGCAGAGAACCGTAAGTACAACCAAAACCCAAAATAGAAAGTTGCTTCATGTCCACAAGTTCAAACAGGAAACAGAATTTGCATCTACCAACTTAATAATTTTCTCTGAACCTCGAATTACTCCTACTGTCTTTTGTATGGAAACTGTGACTTGCTAACATTTAGGACTGGTTACTACGTCTATCATCTATTACCTTGAACATCTCTAAGTACTCAGCGTCTTTTGGTAACCTAGAGCGAAGAAAAGTTACAATGAGCTTATCGGCTGTGTGCGCCAATGTTGCAGCATTAATTGTTTCTAACGTTCAAAGAGTCTCTACTGACTTTCTGGTCCTTCCATGACGCTTTCAGACAAGTTATTGATATGGAGACCCGGTGCCTTAGGACAAGTATTAGTTTGCCATCCACACCGAATATTGATGTGTGGGAAAAAAAAAAGTGAGTGAGAAATGAAAACCTCATTTCATAAACCTTTCATTACTTAGAAGAAGAAGAAAAAAAGAAAAAAAATATCGACTATGTTGACTCGACGCCAACGGGTATAGTAAACCAGCTCTGTGTGAGCCACGTATTGTGAGATGGTGTCATGTCACAGGTCGACCCATACACGTGCTTTACACACGCGTGGACTTGTGCAGCCACGACGACAGTGTGCATGCTGTCGTGTCGTGGTCGTGACGCGCATTCTTCCCTCCCACAAAACACCTGCTAGTGCCACGTTGAATAAAGCTACAACCATTGAAACCTCAAGTGGTACCATTGATAACTGACGTTGGCAGTTGCTGTCAGCAAGCAAATCCCATTTTTGTTTAGTTTAACTGGTGCATTCAGGGCAAATAATCCACTTCATTGTCGCTTTCTTACAATTTTCATATTGTTAATATTATAAATATTTTTATTATTATATCATTATTACTATTATGATTTACCACCCTATATCCTTTTTTTTTTTTTTTTTTGCTGCCTGAACCGTTTTGAATTCCACTGACATCAATTTGTTACTTGTAAACTGGCCGCCCATCTCGCCCTCACCGTATGAAGAGAAAGAAAAAGCAATAACGCGTCACCAAGCTGCTATCTACCCTCATAGAAGCAAAATACTCCTCGATCAGCGGCCGACATGCCATCTTCTGGAGATTGATGTGGTACTGCCGGGAAAGGAACGAACTCTCCTCTGGTTCAACTTCCCATCGCGGCAGCGGATATGGTGATGATCATGAAGTGGCTGGCATTACACGCATTAGTTCACATTATGTCGGTTTAATAGACTCTTCAGTGCGGGGGAAAAGAGGCGAAGCGACTGACAGCGGGATCTGAGTACTTATTGAATGCCGAGCTGTGTTATTTTGATTCCGTGGCTGATAAACGTGAAATTGCTCACGAGAATTACGAGGAATATCACCTGGGTGTTGGGTATTACGCCTCGTTCTTCTTTTTTTGTATAATTTGGTTAGTATTAGCAGATAGAAAAATGAAGTTAGAAATGGTTTATTTGTGCTAAGTGACTGTATACCCGTTTGTCATTATTGTTGTTTCTGTCATTGCAAAATTGTTAAAATAATGATGATGATTAGTGATAATAATAATAGTAATAATATTGATGATGAAAATATCATTATTGTTGTTATCACAATTTTCTTATAATATTGTTATAATGATTTTATTATCATTATTTCATACATATTTCTGTTATTACTATTCTAGTTTCTATTATTGTTGTTATTGAAGGGTCTGGGAAGTCTCTCCTCTGTATTCTCTCCTATGAAAAGACAAGGGGAAGGGAGAGCAGCACGTCTTCCTCAACCCTAATCGCCTTGTCTTGGGTACCCCCTCCTTTAAGGTGGATGGATATGTTATTATTATCATTAGTCGTTATCTTTATAATGACTTTTGCTATTAAACATTGTTCATGAATATTTACCGGTTGTCTATTGGATATATGTAATTTCATCTACTTCTTTAAGTGTATTTCACGTGGTGTGTGTGTGTGTGTGTGTGTGTGTGTGTGTGTGTGTGTGTGTGTGTGTGTATTTGTGTTGACTACTTAGGTGCAGCTTGGTGAGCACGCACATGTGGTTATGAGCATGAAAGATTTATTCTGAACATGACTCTGTATTCTTGGTTATTTAATAGGCAGTGTGTGCGTGCGTGAATGTGAGATAAGGTTTTTTCTTTGAAAAATCACAGAACGTTCAACTTTCAAATACACACGCACGCACGCGCACGCACACACACACACACACACACACACACACACACACACACACACACACACACACACACACACACACACACACACACACACAGACACACACAGACACACACATACACATACAGACACAAGCACTTACACAAATACACACACACACACACTCACACTCACACACACAACCTGTCATTCACTCCTCAGTAACTACCATTAATAATCAAGGAACTGGATGTGGGAGAGGTGAGCGAGCTACCTGACTTGGTTTTTTATTCTATTCTTCCTCGGTCCCTCCCTCACTTCCTCCACAAGCTTGTTTTGCTTCCTTCATGCTTGCTTCTCTCCCTCCGTCCTTCACTCCGTCCCTCCCGTCCTCGTCACATAACTACTTGCTGGTTTAGGATCATGGTTGCGTAATGCAGGTAGTACTGCATGTAATAGTGGGTGCAGGAAACACAGGGATTGATGGCCCCTTCTCTTTATCTTCCTACTACTACTACTACTACTGTTTCTAGTACCCTTGCTGCTTCTGGCTCTCTCTCTCTCTGTCAGTCTGCTGCTACTGTTATCACCATTGTTTTTGTTGTTGCTGTTGTTGTTCTTATTGTTTTCATTACTCATATCATTACCATCATTATTTTTCATCAAGTTGTCACCTTTATCTCTTTTTTGTTGAATTTGATTTATATATTTAGCTTCTTTTCTCAAATGTTTCTTTATATAAGTAGGAAACGATTACATGTACGAAAAAAAATAATATTACAACAAATACTACTACGATAAATACTATTTTTACTACTACTACTACTACTAATATTACTACTTTTCTACTGTACTCAGCTGATTTTATTGTTTTATCATTATTAAAGTCATTATTTTCATAATTATCATTACTATTATTTTCATTATCACTGTTATTATTATTATTACTACTATTATCTTTATTATTTTCCTTTTCAGTGTCATTGCTAGTGGTAGTATACTTGTTATACCAGAAGAATTTGAAGAAATTGTAATGGTAGCGGTAGAAGGAGGTAGTTGTTTAATTGATTGATTTATGGCGCCGCAATAAGGCAATAGGAGGAAGACGGCCCTGCAACTGTCACCATACAATATAATTGTCATTGGAATTCGATGCAGAAACTAACACACATTAAACAAAGTCAAGAGTTAATGAGTCGTAAAGGAAGGAGGAAGAGGATGTGGTGTGTGGGGGGAATGGAGGAAGTGGTGTGAAGAGCGGGATCAAGATTTGCTTCACTGAGGGACGGGGAGGAGTATGGGAGTCTTCGTGATGAAGCATCACTTCAAAATAACTATTTACTTATTCATATAAATATGGCATGAATGTTCTGGTCTGCATGTGTATCTTTAGGCAATGGGGAGTGACAGGCGCAAGAGCCTTAGGTAGCAAGAGCCTTAGGTAAAGAAAGTGACTTTCTCACCCAGGGAGCCGTGACATGTACAGTCCCGCCCGCCCACTGGTGCTGCAGCCACAGAACCCTGGAGCACCCATGGATGGTTTGCGATATCCTCCTCCAAACGCTGCTGCGGCTGCTGCAGCAGCACGACACTATGACTTGGCGCAACATGTCCTTTCCCAACACACCGCCGCCATGGCCAAACTGCTTGGTGAGTATAACTACCCCTCCCGTCTCACCTGTTTTTGATGACAGCTATTTATCTTAATTAGGGACACAAATCTTGTATTGAATGTAATAGTCTAGTACATATAGCCCAACACGAATCATTACATCACATATTTTAAGTTATTGATGAGTTGAAAAATAAATAAAAATAAATTCTGTAAGTTTTACAGATATTGAAAAGTACAACAATAATATTCAAATACGACACTAAAATCAAAGCTAAAATCACTGATATTAAAACTGAAAATAACTAGCAACAATATATACATTTGTATATGCGCAACAAGTATTCAGAATGACCGCAGCCAAAATGACAATAAGAAGTTTGAGCGTATTATTTGTTCATATTTAAAAGTTGTTGAGCACACTTAAAATTTGTCTTCTCTATCGGCTACAGTGTGTTCCAGTGGTCTGTATAAAATGACTCGTAATAGTTTTTTGTGTTTTCAGAAAACTACGAATTCAGCAGTGTTTTGTTTCTATTGATGGCAAAACTGTGTCTACCAATATTTACAATTAGGTTCCAAATAATGCTTAAAATGTGTCTCCTTGGGCCTACAGGCACCATCCGACCGCCTGGAATGATCGGCGGCTCGAAGCCCAAGGTAGCAACGCCGCAGGTGGTGAATAAAATCGAGCAATACAAGAGGGAAAATCCGACCATCTTCGCCTGGGAGATTCGAGAGAAGCTAATTTCTGAAAGTGTTTGTACCAACTCCACGGCACCTTCCGTTTCCTCCATCAACAGAATCCTCAGGTATGAAAAAAATATATCCGGTAAAGAAAATGTATCACATATTTTAACTGCTTTGTTATTGCTCTGACTTATGTTTAGATGATTACTTACAGAACATTTTTCTATCTGTTTTAGAAATCGCGCGGCAGAGCGGGCAGCTGCAGATTTTGCCCGTGCCGCCGGGTACGGCTTGTATAACCCATACGCCGCAGCGGGTGGCATGGCGTGGTCAAATCCTGCTGCTGCTGCTGCTGCTGCCGCTGCAGCTGCGTCTTCCCCCATCTGGGGTGGAGCAGGTGTGCCACATGCATCTCTTCCTGCGGCTTATACCTCCTCGGCTGCCGCTCACGCCGCCTTGGGCCTTCATCGAGTCCACGCCGAGAAGCTGAGTCTTCCGATGACGGGTCAGACCCATCATGAACATAGACCAGGTACATTTCCCATATGAACGGTAACGTGTAAGGTTCTTGTGCTATAAGAAAATAAACCAACAGTCTATCTCATGTTGCTACACATTCTCGTTCTATTCTGTTACAGAAGACGTGGACTGTAGTAAACCTCGGGGCGAAAGCTCAGCTAGTGATTGTGGGGACGACAGGCCACCTACAGCTTCTTCCGCACCTCCCACTCCCGCGTCACCAACCTCGTCGTCTACGTCCACTACGACCAGCAAGAGTAAAATAAGTTTTAGCGTCGAGTCTCGTCTGCTGTCTTCACCGCCACCCACCTCCGTCCATCAGGGTCACTCCGAGACCAGCCCGGCACACCCCACGTCCACAAACCCCTCCCACGCCGCCGCCGCCCACGAAGCTGGACCCCTGATGGCGCTGGCAGTGCCGGGCTGGCGCTACCCTCGCTATCATCCTTACAACCTTACTCGGTAGGATACCTTAAGACGTGCTGTGGCGCTTTCACCACGATATACGTCCTCTACAACCCAGTCTTTTGGCATAAAGTCAAGCGTCCATGGCCGGCCCTACGTGGCCTATGAAACACGTGACAGTGTCTCGCTCTTGCCGTGATTGTAAGCTGCCACAAGGTACTATTGAACACAAAAGATCAAACGCTTGGCTCTTAACTATGAGAGGCATGATGAGTGTAGCTGCGAATGTGAGAAAAAAACCGGTTTATATACGATACACTTGACAAAAAATAAAATTCTATAACACACACACACACACACACACACACACACACACACACACACACACACACACACACACACACACACACACACACACACACACACACACACATGGGCAAGACGTGCGGCAGGAAATCAAATGTTGCAGGAGTCAGCGGGGCAAACCGCCAAAGCCAGGCAGGTGACACGATCCCTTATTTATGCCACCACCATGGTGTGTGTCGCGTCAGTCTGGCCTCTTGGCTCACCATCCAGCTCGGCGTAACATTCAGTACGTATCGTTAGTGGTAAATTAGAAAGATGTTATCACAGTGCGAAGTCTGCAATAATATCCAATTGCAGGTTACAGTTGGTTTGTGTATAGAGCGAACCGATCCTTACACGGAGGCGAAAAGAATTACCATAATACCGAGATACTAGGGTTGGAAGGAACACTCGCCCTGACCTTTGGTCGCCATGACGCTGGGTAGTCACGAAAACAACAACTAACATTGGGAGCGAGTGGAAAAAAATCCTCCCTTGACCTTTGAATATTTGTTTGTACTTCAAAACTTCGTGAAGTATGATTCAAAATATAAATTAGAAGATGCTTTCAATGAGTTCAAGGTTTTCAAGACTCGCCTCAGCTTCGCGTCATCTTTGATGAAGACTAGTAATTAAAAGGTCTGTCGGTTCCTCCATTGGTGGACGAAGAGTAACAGATTCTACACCTTCTTGTGCTTATTTTGATATTGCTTGATTTGCTTTAAGAGGTTGCAGTTGAATATTGCCACAAAACAACAATTAAAGAAGTAAAAGCAACTTTTGAAGTAAAAATAAGCACGAAGGAGGTCGTCATTTGGTGTGGTGAGGACACAAGGTCAAAGGTCAGGTGTTTTGTGATGATTGTAACATGATAAAATTTGATGTAATTTTCCTGTACATTATACGTGT
>JAXIVD010004082.1:17500-22500 GCA_036785275.1 Cancer borealis | reverse complement strand
TTCCACATCTGAAAAAAATATTTTGATTTGACTAAAACGTGATAACATTTAACACAAATCAGATGAGAACAATTGAAGGAAATGACATTGCATGAAATTATTCAAAACGCTTTCAAAATCCATTATAATGTCATTGTTTATACTTAAGTGTAACGAGTGAAAAAAAAAGCCCAAACGAACTTACACAACTTCATTTTCTATACCCTAGTTAAACCAAATTAAGAATCTGTTATAAACGTAGACCGAAAATGTTAAGATCTATGACACGTGAACAGTTCTTGGTTGACAAATTGAAAGAGTGTCATCCTACCTCACCTTGTCACAGTCAGTTTACGTAATTAATAACCAACAAACTTAGCCAACTTTTATGAACACCTCAACTAACATTCTTACATAGTGATTCTTAGAGTGCACAAAGATTAAAGGAAATAGTTGTATGTTGTGTTAAACGTTGAAATACTTAGAATATGTGATTCTTAGTTGGAAATTATTCTTCTCCTTTTGTTTATATATATATATATATATATATATATATATATATATATATATATATATATATATATATATATATATATATATATATATATATATATATATATATATACACTCCGCTTAATATGTATGATCTGTTGTTAATTTTCTGGTAATACATAATTCTGGGTCTTTAAAAGCAGAATAGAGAGCTAGATTCTATTTACGGGTATAATACTGTACTTCGTGCACATGACCCGATTCAAACAATATATACTCACTCAGTGGCTTTCAGACATTGCTCTCTCTCATGAGCAAATTTTCCAATACACATAAGTTAGCAATGGCAGTTTCCAAATTTTAACCAGGTGTTTAAACTGCCCTCCTTCCCCTCTGCCATGTTATGTCAAGAAAAAGCTTAGACTAAGTATGAGAGCTTCACTTTACACAAATGTTGTTCCTTTACCTCCCTGCGTTTTCAGTGTATATGGCCATCACTATGTCTACGTCTCTATGTGCAGTGTAACGGCAGGTTTCTGAGGTAGGTTCCAGTGTTCCTTACGGGTGACAGTTCGGGGTTTTACTGGCTGTACTGCTTGAAGGCGTGAGAGAAAAATTTATACAGGTAATTTGGATGTATTGAATCCAATGATGGCTACAAAGATACGAACTTCTGGATTATCTAATCTACAGCTCTATACGATAAGTCAGTTGTTAATGTTAGTTTTTCTACATAATGGCGCAATTTATCCATGGTTTTCATTCTACATCGACAGTGAAGTGTACCTATATATTTTCTACATAATGGCGCAATCTATCCATGGTTTTCATTCTACATCGACAGTGAAGTGTACCTATATATAGCTTGAAAAAAAAGAAGAATTTACAAAGTCATTGTTCAGGTGTGTCTAAACCTGATGGACACCTGCCTGCACACACAAACACACACACACACACACACACACACACACACACACACACACACACACACACACACACACACACACACACACACACACACACACACACACACAAGTGATGGCTCTGCTTCCGCGTTCATTGTTTTCAAAATGTTCATGTCTCGTCGATTCAACATTCTAATTCTTATTGGCTTATTGCACATACACCCATCTATATACAGCTAAAAATTATAGTAAACGAAATGTAAATATATGTGTGTATGTGCGTGCTTGTTGTTTGTGTATGCATGTGTGTTTGTGTTTGTGATTTGTGTATGTGTGTGTTTGTTGTGTATGTGTGTGTGTACATAACCATTTAATACACACACACACACACACACACACACACACACACACACACACACACACACACACACACACACACACACACACACACACACACACACACTTTGCTACATCCAGTGCTCCCACAGGTGTTCTCGAAAAACAAAACTCATATATTATTGCCAGGTATGACGTGGGTGAGGTGAGTGACGTCACGTGACGCGTGACGTGACGCGGTTCATTTCTGCCTCTCCCACGGCCCACACAATGCCGCCCTGCACCCCTGCACCCCTTACCAAAGTTTATTGACATACATAATAATTGAAGATTATGTTTTGAACTCAATAAGCTACACATGTACATCACAATATTAGATAAAGATGCAAATAATGAGTTGCTAATGATATGTAAATTTTAAACGAAATATAATTTCCCTCATTAAAGTTTGACGTCACACATTTCTAGCAGACAAATATTTGAAAGTGATGGAGAATGTAGAATTATTTCTTGAATGTATTTGGTTGTAGACTTTTACATGTATCAAAATGTAAGTATTCAATTTCAATATGTCTACATAAGAGTGAAGCAGTAAATGACAGACAAATCTAACTACTACAGAACAATGATACTAACTAAGAATCTGTTTCCCTTCCAAGTCATATATATATATATATATATATATATATATATATATATATATATATATATATATATATATATATATATATATATATATATATATAAATTGAATGATAGATCTTGATGCATAAATAAGTGTAAAGCAAACCCAGAATAAAAAAAACAAATTTATTATCTTTCTCATGATGAATGAATCCTCCGTTGGACACACGGTTGTCATATTATTATATCATCGGCTTTGACTGTCCACACAAGAGGTGGGCAGGTAACACCATGACAGCAGCATATCAAGATTAAGATAAAACAATGATAGCACGCACACAGGAAGCAGGGCAGCTAATAACAAAGGTTCACAGGAGAGAAACCATTGGTGCTCTGCTTCCTTATCACATCTGAAGCATGCGTACTTCTATTATATTTCTCCACCTGTGTCTGTCTTCTTTTATCATGTCTGCCTCGCTATCAGGTGTATCTGTAGCACCTGCCTCCACACATCACCCAGCGGGGTACATCCCTCCGGCTCGAGCACCCACCAAACACACCCCTCCCCCTATCCCCTTACCTCAAACGCTCAACACACACCTGCGTTGCTATGGTAACGTAAGCAAACAGTATCAAGTTTGATTGACTTCTCACCTTAAACTACCTTGTGGAGGAGGAGGAGAGGAAGGTAGTTCGCAAATTTTCTTAATAATTTAATGAAATAATTAACTAATACAAAAAAATGTGTGTTCACTTTTTAGAGAAGACAAATGATATATATTAATTTATTTATCTATTCCCGAATTTATTTATTTATATTTTATTATATTTAGTTATTCATTTATTTTCTCACCTACTTGCCTAGTTATTCTGTGTGATAATGGTGTGCACGTGTGAGGACAAGGGGTGGCGGAGGTGAGTCGTGGCCGCGGCGGGTGGCACAGGGCGGTCGCGTGAGATTGTGGTCCATGGCAATTAGAGGAGAGAGAGAGAGAGAGAGAGAGAGAGAGAGAGAGAGAGAGAGAGAGAGAGAGAGAGAGAGAGAGAGAGAGAGAGAGAGAGAGAGAGAGAGAGAGAGAGAAGGGGGGGGGGAGACACCCAGCAAAGGGGCGTGTAGGTGAGGGAGAAAAAGAAGCAAACGAGCAGTGAGGGGAGGAGAGGGGAGGAAAAGATGGGGCGCCTGTATTAGTAATTATCCCCTTCCATTCCTCTCTCTTCCTCCCTTTCGCCTCCCGCCAAAACATGCATTACGAAAGACAGACAAAAGTACAACACAATGTCAATAGCGTGGGGGATGTTGGCTATTATTCTATTTGTTATCACTTCCGGGACGCTGCTTACACTGACACGTGCAGTCTGCCTCACGCAAGACAAAACCTGGGTCCTGCAGGTCCTCCATCACAAATACGCCTCCCCTTTCCTTAGACATTGCATCCTTAAGTATGATTCTTTGTCTCTCACAGGTTAAAAGGTCAACGAGATGGTTTAGTGTTATAACAAAGTTCATCTTAAAGTCTGCTCCCTGAACACCCAATGTTACCTTTACTACGTGCACCTGTGGGCAAGTAATTAGCAGATGTAGTCCAGAGCTCACATTGACACAGAGTGATGAACTACTTCTGTAGCGGCACATGTATGAGAAGCATGTTACCACTGTACCGCTCTCCCCTTGAAACAGAAGGAAGTTGATAAAAAGCATAAAACTGGTTTTATCCTCCCTCTAGAAAGTGTCTTGTATACCAGCTCGCGTCCGCCATACAATTACACCGACGCTTTACCAATGACTTCATCCTTTCACAATGAACGACACTTATTTTCTGCTGCAGTTACAATAGCGCCGATAACTGGCTTTCCTCACCCCCCGCCACCTGCATCCTCATCACCCACACTGCGGGAAGTCTCCCACCTATCCCCTCAGCCTCTTTTTTTTCCGGGTGATATGACTTCATCCCACTTATCTTTTAAATGGGAAATCACAGTTGATTTATAATATTATTCATCCCATTTTTCCATGCAGGAATTTAGTGCATCCTATCAAGGTTTGCGTCCGGTGCGGAGCGTGCGGGCGTCCTGCTGGGTAGCCCTGTGGTGCTCAGCTCTCAAGAACTACTACCAACCAAGGATCTTAGCAAATAATGCGCTTCCTCATCCATTTTATCCGACTAGTTGTTTGAAAAAAAAAAATATATATATAACTCGACAATACAAAAACATACTGATAATAAAGGAAGCCATTGATCATAATAGCTGTATACAAACACGAACAAGTAATAAACATAATCCACATGAATAATAAAGTCAAGAAACAAAACTGATATAGACTCATGATAACAAATTTCCAGTGTATAAGGCTGTCTCTATACGTATCCAGATCGGTGGCGACATTAGCAAGATTAACTACATATTGGGATGAGGCCGCCCGTGTCTTTACGGCTATACATAAGTCATATCTCCCAACACACCGACCGTCTATACACTCATTAACAACCCCTATATACTCTTTCCTGCTATACAAATCGGTTCCCTTTTCCTGGCTTCCTTGTGTCTCTTCCCTCCCTCTTCTTCCCTGCTCTGCTCTCTCCCTCCCCATCCTCGCCCCTCCCTGCCCCCAGAAGTCCCCGTTAACCATCCATTGTTAATGTAAGAGTGTGCGTGACAAGCGGA
>JAXIVD010004082.1:5000-10000 GCA_036785275.1 Cancer borealis | reverse complement strand
CACACACACACACACACACACACACACAGCAGGCAGTGTAATCTAAAAGCTCTCTCCGTCACCCTCTCACGTGTTCCCAGTATCGGCTGCAATATATCTGGCCGCCGCGAGAAAAACGCTGACACATGTAGTAGCTATGGCCAGGCCCATCTCACCTGCCCTACCCACGGCCCTCAACCTCCAGACACCTACCTCAAGCTTCGCCAACTCGTCGGGGGTAAAAACGCAACATCCTAATGTATGAACAGTAAATGACACAGTTTGGAATGAACCCACGATGAAGGAAAGAAATGATGGTGCACATAGGTATAATGTGGATGTTGCCGGCGTGTTGAGGTACAGAGGGCGTGGTGGGGGATGCAAAAGGCGTGAAGAGAGTTGCAAAAACATTGTTGAAGGTGATAGAAACGTACTGTGAAAGGATGAGGGTGAAAAAGTTTAAGCAGTAGCAATGTAAAGAGTATCGGTGAGTGTGGTCGTGTTTTAGGATGTGGTTGTAACATAGAGGAAGCCACAAATTAACACTAAATACACATTAATACATACCACACACAAAAAAGAAAAAGAAAACGCAGGGTGGGATTGATTAACGATGAGAGTGGCGATGAGAGGATGGGAGGACAAGAACGAGGTGAAGAGTGCTGGATGCGAGGGTGGCGTAAGGGTGGTTACGGTCTCTCAGTAGCGGGCTGAGATGGTCTTGTAAAGCGGAGCCTCATTAGCCTTATCTCAGGAGACCACAAGATGGCGAGGGGCTATAAGGTCCCACCAAGGCTCCTCCCACTCACTTCATTTCCCATTTTCAGACCTTGGGTATTTCCTGCTTGTGAATGATGTAGTACTTATATTTCTTTTTCTTACCTCCTCTCATCTCCTTCCCTTCCTCTTCCTTCATTCCTTCTCCTTCCTCTTCCTCTCTCTCCTTTCCTTCCTTTCTCTCTCTCTCTCTCTCTCTCTCTCTCTCTCTCTCTCTCTCTCTCTCTCTCTCTCTCTCTCTCTCCGTCTTCCTCTCCGTCTTCCTCTCACTTGCTAACTGTTTTTACACGTCTTTTTTCATTATTTTGTCTTATATACAATGTTTTTACTTATACTATTTGTCAATCAAAGTTTTCTTGTTATGTTCATGTTTTATCAGGAATCAATTTTTTTTATCAGACTGTTATCACTTTCTGAGAGAAAACCGGAAACAGTCATTATAGAGCACGAGGGTGAGAGGGAGGGAGGTAGGGAGGAAGAGAGAAAGGGTGGGACAGAGACAGGAAGGTTGGGTGGTGAGTGTTGGGATGATTTCTTGCTTTGTCTCCCCCAACTCCGATAAAAAATGCGTTCAACAATTTCCTCTCTGAATAATATTAATGCACATGAACTCAACAACAGTCAGCCACACTCATTTACGACCATCATCATTACCAACGGTGAGTGTGTGTGTGTGTGTGTGTGTGTGTGTGTGTGTGTGTGTGTGTGTGTGTGTGTGTGTGTGTGTGTGTGTGTGTGTGTCCATAACTCATTACTCGCTCCTATACTCACAGTGCTAGCGAAACGCATTCTAATTAATTTTAAGCTTTGTATCTTTAAATCAAGCGTCGCGTCAAAGTGAAGTGAAGTAGTTAACAGGTAAAAAGCTTCATATACGAAGGGCCGTGGCGAGGCGAGGCTGGGCCTGCTGGGAGTCACAATGCCACAGAAGTAAAGGTGACTGTAGAACTGATGCATTATAGGACCACCGGGTCACATATAAGAACTACGTCAGGAGTTTTGCTAATGCTCTGCTGCTAGTCAAAAGTATTAATTAGTTTTTCCAGGATTTTTTCCTTGTATGTTACAATTACTGATTCTGTCATATGGTGAATAAGAAAATAAAATTAATATGTAACTATATAGATTCATAAACAAACTAAATGGAATAGATGAATAGGCAAATAAAAAAAATAATGAAGTTAGTAAATAAACGGAAATTTGTTAAATATTTGATAAACACACACACACACACACACACACACACACACACACACACACACACACACACACACACACACACACACACACACACACACACATACATAAACAAACACATACACACACACACACACACACAAACACATAAACAAGCACACACACACACACACACACACACACACACACACACACACACACACACACACACACACACACACACACACACACACACACACACACACACACACACACACACACACACACACACACACACATAAACAAACACACACACACACACACACACACACACACACATACACAAACATAAACAAGCACACACACACACACACACACACACACACACACACACACACACACACACACACACACACACACACACACACACACACACACACACACACACACAAACACATAAACAAATACACACACACACACACACACACCTGTGAGCAAACCATCAATGTTGCATTACAAAATAGTAATAATATACGTCATGAAGCTGGCAGCTGGGCGATGCTGCAACAAATGAGTTGCACGGCGAGTCTTACATGATGAGGGAGATGGGGGAGGAGGGAGTGATGGAGAGGATAGGAGATTGAGGAATAATTGAGAGAGAGAGAGAGAGAGAGAGAGAGAGAGAGAGAGAGAGAGAGAGAGAGAGAGAGAGAGAGAGAGAGAGAGAGAGAGAGAGAGAGAGAGAGAGAGAGAGAGAGAGAGAGAGAGAGAGAGAGAGAGAGAGAGAGAGAGAGAGAGAGAGAGAGAGAGAGAGAGAGAGAGAGAGAGAGAGAGAGAGAGAGAGAGAGAGAGAGAGAGAGAGAGAGAGAGAGAGAGAGAGAGAGAGAGAGAGAGAGAGAAAAAAAAAAAGCACATAGAAAAAAAAATGAGAGAGAGAGAGAGTGGTGGAAATGGCAGATAATTCATGAACAGGAACACTAACGCCAGTCTCGTACACTAATGAAATACGCGTCGAACAAGGCCGGTGGTGGGTATTGGTATGAAAACGAGGCCACAGCAAATGTTAAGTACACCTGCCCAAGTAGTTATCCAATTAAAGAATAATATGAATAAGAACAAAACATAACACGCAATTTATTACTGCATAGCCAACGAGTACCAGGGTTAACGAGGGTAGAAGAGAGGAGGCTTAGCTAACGAAGAGAAATGGAACAAGAGACCGTTAACGAGGGAGGCGGCGATCAGTTAAGGCTGGACGGTGGGTGTGGGAGGCGTTACCAGCGGTGACAGGCAGTGGCAGTAAAATCCACATTAAGATGCCTCTCCTTGCTTAATGCCTAGCAGCCCCCCAGCTCTGCCACCCACCGCATCCCCGACCCCAGCAGCCTTCCCCACATGCCTCGCCCCTCCTTGTTCTGCCTAAACTAGCTAATATGTTCGTCAGTTTGCCTGCTTTGTGAGGAAGTTAGGGGCTAGAATGAGGTAGTTAAGTGGGTTTAATCAGCAGTGCGAGGGTCAGCGAGTGGGAGTGGTGGGGTGTGAGGCAGGACCACCGGGAAGCATCTGCTGACGCGCGTTGTGGCGGTGAGCTTCATAATTTATTGAGCAGTGAGCGTCCCCGGCGGCCCTTCCAGGTGCTCCACCCGTGGCCCAACACTCCTTAGACCCGCCATGCTACTCATATCTTCCTCCAGCAGTTCATCCACACCTTCCCTCACCACTAGCCCCTCACACACCACACGTCCTAACCTGAGGGTCGACTTCCTCTCCCCTCCAGCCTAATACTCCCTCACCCTCACACTGATACTTGCAAAACATTATCACATACTAACTCTTCATCACTCAAGCTAACTACAAAAGGCAAAGCTACAGAAACACGTTCAACATCCAAGTCGCCTCTCACACACATTCACTCTGGCTACTTTTTTTCGGCACTTCCTACTCCCATTAACCCTCACCATTAGAAACGCCTACCACCATTACTACTTTTCTTCAAAATCCACACCGATCTTTTCTTTATCCTGGACTCCACCAAAAACATTCGAATCTTCTGCATGCACCACTGCCTCTTTCACGACGTCCTCTCACCTGCAGCTCCTTCTAATCAAGACTTTTCCTTCCTCTTCGCCCTGAGAAAGACAACGAGGCTCATGGATATATATTTTTTCCCACTAGCGCCGTTGAGTCTCTGAGAATATTATTAATGGCGTTGTCAAGGTACACAAGTGGGTGGTCCCTGAGTGGAAGTGCCTTGAGGAGGGAGCTGACTGACGGCCCGGCTAGAGGAAGGAAGGAGAAAATGAGAAGGGGTGAATAAAGCCAAGGTGCTAACACGAAGAGGGAGGCGAGTGGTTGAGGTAAGGCGATAGAGAGAGAGAGAGAGTGGGTATGAGAGGGTCTCGCGGTGTGACAGGTGACGGAAATGAGAAGTGATAAATGGGACAGGTGAAAGAAGTGTCGATAATATGTAGGTGACGAGGAATAAACTCTAATTGGTTATGGGAAATACACTAACAATAAAGCTGCAAAACTATAAGACAATGGTTATCGGCAGTAGTATTAATGAATGTTGCACAAATGTATATTTCAAGGTTTCCGTCAAAGTAAATCATCCTCATTATACTGCAAAGGAAATTGGACCGGGAAAATACTTCTTCCCTTTTGAACGTCCAAATTAACCCTAATGTAAACTAACTACCAGAATAAGGATGTAAAACACCTTTCCTCTCCTCCTCCTCCTCCTCCTCCTCCTCCTCCTCTTCTTCCTCCTCCTTCTCCTCCTCTCCCTTTTCCTCCTCCCCCACCTCCGTCTCCCCCTCTCCCTCCTCCCGTCCTTCTCCTCCTCTTAATAATCTTCCAAGTGATCCTATTAATGCAGAACACGTAGCTATTTTCAACAGCACACACATTACGCCTAGTTGAATTACAAGCGTCCCACACATCACCCATTGCGCCCTCATAAATCAGCGACTCCCGGCGTAAGTAGAGACGACGGCGACGCGACACAACTCCCTAAAGGTTCCCTCTTTCAAGGCTCTCCGCTTCCTGCCCGACGAGAAGCAAACACA
>JAXIVD010004081.1:27500-39014 GCA_036785275.1 Cancer borealis | reverse complement strand
CTACGCTCCCCTCGCTAACCCTCCCTCCTTCTCTCCCCTCCCTTCCCTTCCCTTCTCTCCCTCCCTTCCTTTCCCTTACCCCTCCTTCCTCCTCCTTTCCTTCCCTAACCCTCCCTCATTCTCTCCCTCCCTTCCCTTCCTCCTCCTTTCCTTTCCCTTACCCTTCCCTCCCTTACCCTTCCTCCCTTCCCTTCCCTTACCCTCCCTTACCTTCCCTTCCTCCTTCCTTCCCTTCCCTTCTCTTCCTCCTCCTTTCCTTTCCCTTACCCTCCCGTCCCTTATCCTCTCTCCCTTCCCTTCCCTTCCTCTCCCTTACCTTCCCTTCCTCCTTCCCTCCCTCCCCTCCCTTCCCTTCCTCCCACACGCCCAATGTTTTGTTAATCATGATGGGAAACACAGAGGAAACGTAAGAGTCAACTGAGTGTAAGATGCATTCACTGTGAGGGAAACTTTTAATTCCACTACTTAATTAAAAGGAAAAAAAAAGGAGTGTGTGAATTTAAAGCGTGTTTCTCATTGATATTGTTTAGTGAATGTGTTGTGTAATGATTGATTGGTGTTTGGAAATTGATCAGTGTTTCATGCGGTTAAAGTTATAATATACTTCAATTTATCTCTACTATCGATAATGATTGACATATATACACAAAAAATATATATCTTCCTATGTATTTATCTATCTATCTATTTGTCTATACTTCTATCTATCACTTTATATATATATCAATTCATCTGTGTATCTAGTTCTCTGCATCATTGTTATATAGGAAATGTAGAAAAAAATTATATTGCTAACGTTGTATATTGAAGAAAAAAAATAGACCTATCCATCTATCTGTATATATCTATCTATCAAAATATATTTCTATCTATCTACGTGTCTAAACTTATAGATAACTAAGATTTACACATTATAAATCAAAGGTAGATAAGAAAACCGTAGAAAAAACAACACGCTGGGTTTATCTAAGAGCGATGTTGTCTTGTTATCAGAATTACAGAACGCAACTTGTTATGTAATGATGGGCAAAATGTTCCCTTTGGTGCTGTTATAAATACCAAACTACTGGATACCTAAGTGTAATACCATAACATTTAGAGGGAGATAAGGTCAATACTCCTATACATGACTCCAGTGTAATACGGAAATGTTAAGAGGAGTTATGGTATATTAATGATCATTGGTATAGTATAAAATTGTCTGCCAATTGTCCGGGATCTATATCATAAAGTTGCATATCTCGTAGACATAAATTATTTTGAGGATGTTTATAAGATCGAAGGTTAGTTGACTATTGAAGAGAAATTATTTAAGAATGAAAATTAATGACGACTATATTTTAAGTGTTGTTTGTGTAATTATTATTGGTAAGAGTTGTTTAGGAAGAACGTGGGAAAAAATGTTAATCAAATACACATCTTTGGCTAAATACTTAATCACAATCGTTGCCACTTGGATTATATATATTTATTTAGTAATTTATAAAGGATGATTAACTGAACACGAATCACAGACACTTCAAGGTTTAATAGAGCGAACATTTATTCTTACTTATTAGATGGAAACGAAAAGAAAGAATAATGTTTAGGCGGGAAGGGAGAGAGGCGGGCGGGTGGGAGGAAATGTTCAGGTATTCAACGGTGGTAAATTAAATATTTTTCTTACCTCATATCACCTGTTCGCATAAATAATTATTGGGTTAAGAATTTGAAGACCTTTGATTACCTAGAAAAGTGACTAACGATTATTAAGATTTGCTGTGGAACTGTAAATATTTTAAAATTAAATGAAGTCAAGGGTCTGTGTATTCGGTCTCAGGAGAATACTTCGAAAACATTGACTTTACTCTTCTCTTGAGCACGTCATGAATTTTTGAACATAAGGAATTGTTTTGAAGGAAGTCTTTAGTTGCTATTTGTTCTTCATTTATTTATAACGATGTTTAAGATGAGATTGATATTAAGTATTGTACATAACTTATACATCTACACCTACAACCAACATCTCACAACTCATGATTCACACACAACCTTACATACCATCACGCTAGAAACAAAACAGAAATGAAAACTGTCACCGCTACCATCAAATCATAAATATAAACTCACCAACAAGTCTTAATAGAAATCATTCTGCCATTACAGTTACGTAGACTTAAACAAATAATGCCATAATTACCTCATCTATATCACCATTTTGTTGAATTTTTTTTTAAGTTATACCACAAATAGAAAGGAATTACGTCATATATTCAATAGTTTTCTGGTGAATATCCACATTATTTTTTCCAACAAGACAGTTACCCTACACAACAAGAGCAAGAAAAAAAAAAAGTGAATTATGTAAAATATTTAATACGATTCAATAGTTATCCTCTGAATAACCTAACTTCTCTCTCTCTTTTTTTACACACCAGACATTTACCTCCCCTCCTCCCCCGTTTCCCCCCTCTCCTCACCCTCCCCCCTCCCCTCACCCCCTCCCTCAACAACAACAACAAAAAATTCCCCAGAAAGAAATCATATCAAATAGTTTTTTTTTTTTTCAATTGACCGACTCACCACAACGTCCATCATCATCATCATCATCATCATCATCATCATCATCATCATCATCATCATCATCAGCGAGACTAAATATAGAAGAGAAGAGGGAAAAAAAAAGGATATGTGTTCGCTGCCAACTACCATTAAAAATAAATATATAAATAAAAATCAATAGAGCTTTCACTTCATCATTACAGAGAGAGAGAGAGAGAGAGAGAGAGAGAGAGAGAGAGAGAGAGAGAGAGAGAGAGAGAGAGAGAGAGAGAGAGAGAGAGAGAGAGAGAAGGGGGAAGGCTCATGTGTATATGTGTGTGTGTGTGTGTGTGTGTGTGTGTGTGTGTGTGTGTGTGTGTGTGTGTGTGTGTGTTTTAACCACCGCCACCACCACCACCAAACTCGTTACAAACTATTACTTTTTTCACCACCACCACCATCACCACCACCACCACCACCACCACCACCACCACCACTGTTACCACCTCGTTAAACACTAATTCCAACTCTCTCTCTCTCTCTCTCTCTCTCTCTCTCTCTCTCTCTCTCTCTCTCTCTCTCTCTCTCTCTCTCTCTCTCTCGCTACTGTGCTGTAATTTCATCGAGGTTCTAGTGGCCTGATGTTACGTGCACCGCCTCCCTAGTGTGTGTGTGTGTGTGTGTGTGTGTGTGTGTGTGTGTGTGTGTGTGTGTGTGTGTGTGCGTGTTTCAAGGTTACACACACACACACACACACACACACACACACACACACACACACACACACACACACACACACACACACACGGTAGCCATTTCTCAAGATAACACTTCCGGTCCAAATAAAATCTCAACAGTTAGTGATTCTACCCTCATTGGCGGCCGGTGTGTGTGTGTGTGTGTGTGTGTGTGTGTGTGTGTGTGTGTGTGTGTGTGTGTGTGTGTGTGTGTGTGTGTTACTATACTAATACTTTCCTACTACATTATACACTATCCATATTACACCCATACATAGACTACACCATACTTGACTGGACACTCGCGACAATCGCTGACAGACGATATACATTTCAGTCCTATTGATTCCGCTGCTATGAGTGATGACAGATAATACTTCATTTATCAGTTCATATTCTACTTAGGACATTGTATTACATGTCTTTACAATCAGTAATGATTGCTGAACCATTGCTGAACCTAAAAAATGAATTTACAACTTGTGCAAATAGGAAATTAACATAAAGATTACAAGAATGAGTGAAACCCGTGTGGGAGTTGTGTATAAAGCATATTGTTTATAGCAAAAATTTCAGGCAAATTCGCAATAATTTCTGAAATAAAGCATCACATATTGTGAAATCACCATTCCTGAATATGATTTGATTGTGATCAAATGCCATATTATCGTTATATCGGCTTGGGAATGAGTTTTTCACAACAATTTGTGGCGCGTAGCTGAGAAAGCTGAGCTGACTGTGATGGCGAGAAGTTCGTTGGTCAGTCAGTCAGTCACCCACTGCCACTCGAACCAGACGGACGTGCTACTGAACTTCTAGCTGGACACCGGACTCGTTTTAGCAGTAAGTATGCAACATTTGGTTATTGTAATGTCTGATTTATAAGATTTTAGGAACATTTCAGTACTAAATTCATATAAAACTTCCTGTAGAAACTACGTAGAACGGTGTATGATGAAACTTTAGTAGCGGTCATTATTTGATCATGGCTACCATCACCACTGTTATGTATTTAAAAATTACCGTGCGAATTTAACAAATAGATACATATCACGGTCATGGTCTAACCAAGTTAGTTAGACCATGATTGATGACCACGGTCATCTCAAAACATGGAATCCGTTAATTCAAAATTCGAATCTAGCTACCTACTCCTCCCATCCATCAGGCATCCCCCCGCCACACACACACATGGGTAATAAAGTATGATAGTTTGCAACTTATCAATGTTGTTATATGTTAACTTGGTGCAGTCTAAGTATTTTCTGGTTGTCTTCATCCAGTTAAAGTATTCACATTTGATTCTTCTCAGGATTTCCTTTAATAATTGGTAGACAAGCACTCTTCCAGTATGTCTTGTCTATAATGATTTTGTGGCAGCTTTTTGCTATTATTGAGTAGGTCAGGTTTGCCAAGCTTTGTGCCTTCATAATCATGTTATTCTTCTGTTCCTTAAATATATCCCCCTTGTCTGTTATTATAACACCTAGATACTTAATATTGTTAGTCACACGGATTCCCTCAATGTTCTCTGGTTTGTGTTCTGCGTTGTGTATGATTATTTAGCTTTTTTCTTTATTTATTTCCATGCCATACTCCTTGCTTATTTCCATCAGTGTTTTGATGTTATCACAAGCTTCTTGTAACGCAATTATAAGTCTCATGGAAAATGTTCATAAGCAGAAGAAGAAAAGTGCTTCCTCCATAACGGCTTGTTTTGTTGTTATGATCAGCTGATTCCGCAAGGCGAGTGGTTCTACTTGATACGCCTGATGGACAGGGGAACACTAGACGGTGGGGAAGACCTACATTACCCTTCACCAACTTTGTGCCACATTACTTGCTTCGCCTTGAGTGTCTGGGACTCCCTAATCAACAACAAGGAGAGGAGGAATAAGTAAGTCAACTTTATTTATATTACAGTACCATTATAATTATTTTTCTTTGATGGGGTAAACAGCATCGGTATATACATACATACATACATATTTGATATGTTTAAATGCCATTATCTTACTGTATGAGTGCATACACACATGCATTAGGTTTTTTTTTTTTTTACATCCTTCGAACGAATAGATGCTACAGACTAGTAGGTAATATAACTATAGGAATTAATGTAATATATAAATTTAATTGCACTTCTGAATTATTCTTTTTTTTCGGATGTTTTTTTTTTTTTTATTTGTATAATTTTTTATTCACTTGTAATGTGCTAACATTCACATTTTATTTCAGGTTTTTTGGTTGTGATAACCATAAGGACACATTCCTGCAGATCCTTGTTGGTTTGGCCAGGAAGTTCCCAGAGTTTGAGGTGGCACAGTGCTGTAATGGGCACTATGTAATCACCAAGATTCTCCCCGTCGTGGGCGGCAACCTTTTCAATGGTTTTGGCTCCAACTTGTGCAGGGACACAAACTCTGATGTTCACGCCAAGTTGCCCTCCAAACGCCAGGCCACCGGCGACTGTGTGAGGGATACTAGAAGCCATGACCAAATGAAAAGGCAGAAGCTCCAGGGGCAGAAAAAATAGGTGATGGGGGAGATAATGACTGCGTCTTACAAGCCAGTGATTTGTGTCTCTCTTCAAAGGAGTTATGCTTACTGTTACTGCAGACAGCGTTTTTTTTTCTGTACAACAAAGATATTTCTCCCCCTGCAAGACAGTGACTTGTGCTTTTCTTCAAGGGAGCTATACTTATTGCTACTGCAGACAGTGTTATTTTTCTGTGCAACAAAGATATTTTTCCACCTGCAAGACAGTGACTAGTGCTTTTTTTTCAAGGGAGTTATACTTACTGCTACTGCAGACAGTGGGTTTTTTTCTGTGCAACAAAGATATTTCTCCCCCTGCAAGACAGTGACTGGTGCTTTTCTGCAAGGGGGTTATACTTACTGCTACTGCAGACAGTGGGGGTTTTTTTCTGTGCAATAACGATATTTCTCTCCCTGCAAGACAGTGATTTGTGCTTTTTTTTTCAAGGGAGTTATACTTACTGCTACTGCAGACAGTGGGGGGTTTTTCTGTGCAACAAAGATATTTCTCCCCCTGCAAGACAGTGACTTGTGTCTCTCTGGACGCAAGTACGCCAATTCTTTGAGAGTGAGGCCATCGTCAGGCGTGTCAACCTGGTGTGCCTTTCTCGATACACCTTGGAGGAGGTGGCAGAGGAGATGCAGACCGCCAGGGAGCAGCTGGTCATGGAGGACAATCGGGTGGTTCAGATGTTGATTGGAGAGCTCTCTGACCTGGACCCTGAACCGCCAGAAGACCTGCTTGCGGCAGCTACATGGCACTTCTCGGGGTACCTGGGCAGGATGTCCTTGGGTGAAATTATTGCAAATATAGTGTTTTTATTGGTGTCTTAGGATTGAATAATTGTCGCCCACCGATGACGCATGTTGACTAATTTGTTTTTGTTGTTCATAAACATATTCTTCACATCACTTTGAGGTGCTTGCTTTTTGTTTGAGGTTTCTATGATGATTTTAAGTATTTTATTCAAATAAAACAAACAAAAAATCGCCTCAGCACCCGTTTGCGAAAGACGCGATTTCGAGTGCACAGTCACGTATGGTGTATTCTATGGTATTGCATATTAATATAGACTACATGGGCTATGCATGTAAGTGTTTTCAGATTGAAATTCCAATATTTCTGGAATTTATTGCAAATTTTGTTTTTCTTGGTTTCTTAGGATTCAATAATTGTCGCCCACCGATGACGTATGTTGACTAATTTGTTTTTGTTGCTCATAAACATATTCTTTACAACACTCTGAAGTGTTTGCTTTTTATTTGAGGTTCCTATCTTAATTCTAAGTATTTTATTTGATTTTTCTAAAAATCTGCCGTAGGACGGGTTTGCAAAAGGCCAGATTTCGAGTGTCCAGTCAAGTATAGTGTAGTCTATGACCCATAGTATTACTACTACTACTACTACTACTACTACTACTACTACTACTACTACTACTACTACTACTACTACTACTACCACTACTACTACTACTACCACTACTACTACTACTACTACTACTACTACTTCTACTACTACTACTACTACTACTACTACTACTACTATCACAGGTACCAAACACACACCACAATTACCTCTCTCTACACACACACACACACACACACACACACACACACACACACACACACACACACACACACACACACACACACACACACACACACACCTCTGAAGATCGACCCCACGAGCGCTCCACCGCCACACACCAGGAATACTAAGAAGCAGCTGAATAGTGGAGGCGTTCAACCTAGTGTGTAAAGACTCCACATCAGCTGATCTCGCCCCGTTAAAAGGAGAGAAAAGGCGCGCAATACATCAACACTACTACTACCACCACCACCACCACCACCACCACTACTACTAACACCACTACTACCACTATCAGCTAACACATACTAACGCTTAATAACACACACACACACACACACACACACACACACACACACACACACACACACACACACACACACACACACACACACACACACACACACATACACACACACACACACACTTCACGACACTTCAAACTAAGCGATGGAAACAGCCATTACTCTCTCCCTCCCTTCCTCCATCCCTCCCTCCCTCTCTCTCTTCCTCCCTCACTCTCTTCCTCCCTCTCTCCCTTCCTCGTTCCAGTTCATGACCCTCGTCTCTGGGGATCAAGAGGTCATCAGAGAGAGAGAGAGAGAGAGAGAGAGAGAGAGAGAGAGAGAGAGAGAGAGAGAGAGAGAGAGAGAGAGAGAGAGAGAGAGAGAAAAGAGGTAGGTAGGCAAGCAGCGACAGCTAAAGTGGCAGACATACCATGCAGAAAGGTATACAGACTCGTCTCACCTAGGCTAGGCCCACCACTGAGGGCACGCATTAGGAGGAGATGGTGGTGGTGGTGGTGGTGGTGGTGGTGGTGGGCGTGGGCGTCACTAAGCCTAGTTGCACCTTTACAGTTTCTCTTCTCAATCCTAACACGTGGCTCCCCTCACATTCCTCCTCCTCCTCCTTCTCATTCTACCTTTCTCCTTTTCTATTCTTACTTTCAGCACTCCTCCTCTTCTTCCATCTTCCTCCCATCTCTCCTCTTCTTCCTCCTCCCTCTCATCACTCCTCTTCTTCCTTCTGCCTCCCATCTCTCTTCTTCATCCTCCCTCTCATCTCTCCTCTTCTTCCGCCTCCCTCCCATCTCTGCTCTTCTTACTCCTGCCTCTATAACCACCCCGGCAGCCACCCATCTCCACCCACAGCCTACTAAAATCCAACAGCCAGGTTGCCTACACCCACATTTCCTTCACAACTCGACCTACTTGGAGGCAGGCGTCCGTACCCTGCATGTTGTGTGGCTGTATTCATGCTTTGCAACACTCGGCTACAAGGCAGGTGAGGCGTACACTCGTGTGTGTGTGTGTGTGTGTGTGTGTGTGTGTGTGTGTGTGTGTGTGTGTGTGTGTGTTGGGGGGCAGGACAGGTAAGCCAACACTCCCCACAAAACAGGTGTACAGCCTGTGTGTGTGGGGGGGGGAGGGGGAGGGCGCGGGACAGGTAAGCCAACACTCCCCACACTTAGCAACACTCACCTGGCGGGGGCGGCAGTATGAGGAGTGCCACGCCTGCTGGGGGCGGGTGGTGCTGCAGGGCGAGGTGTGCCGCCCGCGTGGCCACGGAGGTCTCCAGACAGCCCATTCCACCGCCCGCACCCACGCCCACCGCCCACGGCAGCAGCTGGGCCTGCACGGTGAGCTGTGAGGCGAGTCTTGCGTGCTCGTGGTCGTCGTGACCTTCCCTGGACGCGGGCGAGGCCAGCAGGTCCAGCGTGTACTGCACCTGCACGCGGGCCTGGGGCGGGGGCGGGGGCGGGGGCGGGGACGGGGGCGGGGGCGGGGGTGGCGGCCGGGCGGCGGGCAGGGGCCGCGCCACGCGACTCGGGTTCAGCAGCCGTGGGCGTCGGGCGGGCGTGGAAGAGGAGGAGGCGTGGGAGGCCAGTAGCAGCAACAGGAGCATCAGCGGGCCCGCCCACCTGCTGCCGACGCCCATGCTCCTGCGGGGGCGTGGTGGTGCCTGTCAATGTGGGGGCGGGGCGTGGGTGTGCGGGCGGGGAGGAGGAAGCAGCTGGACCCATGGACTGGGGCGGGCTGCTGCCATCCCGTGGGCGCGGGGCGGGATACATGCTGGCGTGGGCGGGGTCATGGTGAGTGTTGCGGGCGTCAATTCAAGACGGGTGGGTGCTGGTGCGGTGCACAGCCATCCTAGCGGCGCGCCGCCCACACGTAACAGGCGGCAGAGGCGCCCATCCCGGGGCAGCGGCGCGGCGCCCCCCACGACGTGCCTCAGAGCCTCGAGGTCACCAGGCCAGACGCGGCCCTGCACGCACACGCACACGCACACCCGACGCAATGGTCAGGTCACTCACCACACACCCACGAAACGCACACGTACACACGGCGGGTCACGTACACATGGTGGTTGGCGCGCCGTACACAGGGTTGTGCTGCTGAACACAGTGACCTGGGCGTGGCCTGCAGGCAGGCAGCGTGTGAGTGTGGTTGTGTGTGTGTGCTCACACACACACACACACACACACACACACACACACACACACACACACACACACACACACACACACACACACACACACACTCACTCGCACAGACACACATACGCACACATACACACACAAACAAAAACAAAAAACAAGATTTTTGCACCAATATTGTTCAGTCTCTTTGTCGACTTGTTCATCACTATCATCACTATCATCACTATCATCACTATCATCATCATCATCATCATCATCATCATCATCATCATCACCACCATCATCATCATCATCATCACCTCATCACCATCCTGTCCTGCCTTACCCTGCCCTGCCTTACCCTGCCCTGCCCTGGCCTGCCCTGACCTACTCTGCCCTGTCGTATCCTGCCCTCCCATATGCTGCCCTGCCATACCCTGTCTTCTCCTAACATGACGTGCCCTCCCCTGCCATGCTCTGCCTTGCCATACCCTGCCCTGCCCTATCATACCCCGCCATACCCTGCTCTGCCCTATCATACCCTGCCATACCCTGCCAGCTGCTGCACACCTCTGTCGACACCAGGCAAGGCGAATGAACGTTGCCTTGCGATGAATATTAAAAAGAATGGAAGGGAAAGGAAAAGGAAACAGGGAAACAGGGAAAGAATAAGGCAAAAGTAAAGTAAAAGGAAAACTGTGATAAAGGAAAAAAAGGATAAGAAAATAAAAGGAAAACAAAGTAACAGGAAAATAACGATACATAAAATTATAGGAAAAGGGAAAGTGAAATGGGAAACAAAGGAAACAGGGAAAAAAATATAACGAGTTGCTTAAAAATCGATAACAACTTAGATTTTTTTTTTTTTGTACATTATCTCTTCTTTTTTTTATCTCACACTATTTTTACGTTGTCCTTTCAGCTTCGTTTTCTTCCCTGTTTTCACTACACTTGCCTTGCATTATAAACATGTAATGAAGCCAATTCTTTTTTATTTATATTTTATTTCGTAACATAAACCCTGAGTTAAAAAAAAAACATTCAAATTTAGATGTTTTATAATTTTTGTTTTCTTCTAATCATCAGAGAAGTATCAAAGGTAATGTTTTTTTGTTTTGTTTTTTTAAGATGTTGAGTATTTTTGTAATGGAGGTATTTTAGACGAAGGAAATAACGTACAGATGACAAAGTATTTTACACTTCACATAAAAAAATAGATGAATATATGAATATATAAAAAAAAAAAGTGAGCGTTTCGAGTAGAAAAGGAATACGTTCAGGAAATAAATTAATCCATAAAAAAAAGCATTTACACTTCATAAAAAAAATATATAAAACGTCAGCTTTTCGAGTGAAATAAAAATTGCATAAATAGAAAAGAAATAGATGAACTGATAAAAAATAAAACAGCATCGACTCTTCAAACATTCCTTTGGTTCATCAAAACACATTCGTTGTATTCTAACAATTTTCCAAGAAACGGCAAGAAAGGTTAAATTAATTACAATATATCTGAAGAAGAAAAAACTATAATAGTAAAGTTTTTCGTAATAACGTTTCAATAAATAAAAAGTTCATGTACAAATTGATGGATTCTAGTCAACGTTAGTTACAATGCAAAATAAAGCTAAACAAATATCAAATCTTTTAAGAAATTATAATCATATACATTAGTAGTAAACACGAAAACAAATGATAAAATAAAAACACTA
>JAXIVD010004081.1:0-22500 GCA_036785275.1 Cancer borealis | reverse complement strand
AAACCAATTCATTAAAAAGATTAAAAAAAGAATAGATAACAGCAAGAAAATAAACAAAAAAAATGGCAACTAAAGAAACACTGATGTCATATAGATAAACAAATAAACAAATGAAGGAGGAGGAGGAGGAGGAGGAGGAGGAGGAGGAGGAGGAGGAGGAGGAGGAGGAGGAGGAGGATCAAGAGTTATAGGAAGACAAAATTTGATAGAAAAACGGATAAAGAAGAAAATTAAGAAAAAAAGGATGATGGTGAGGAGGAGGAGAAGAAGAAGAGAGAGAGAGAGAGAGAGAGAGAGAGAGAGAGAGAGAGAGAGAGAGAGAGAGAGAGAGAGAGAGAGAGAGAGAGAGTGTGTGTGTGTGTGTGTGTACGTTTACAAGATCTTAGAAGCAACACTTTGGCGTACAAGTTGAGGCAATGACAAAAGTTGGAGGAGGAGGAGGAGGAGGAGGAGGAGGAGGAGGAGGAGGAGGAGGAGGAGGAGGAGGAGGAGGAGGAGGGAAAAAAAGGGGAGGGTATATAACCACATTTACTCCCTTTACGAGGAATTGGTAAAAGGAAAAAAACCACTCTTTTCCCCTCCTTCATCTCTAGTAAATTAAACACACACACACACACACACACACACACACACACACACACACACACACACACACACACACACACACACACACACACACACACATGGTTAAGTAGACATTACACAAAAAAAAAAACACACGCACAAAACACACACACACACACACACACACACACACACACACACACACACACACACACACACACACACACACACCGTTATAAGTCCACTAAAACACAGCATCACTACTTTCGTTCTTCTCACAAAACACAAAAATTTCACCAATCTTAAAACCTTGTGTATATCTGCTTTTGTTTCTTTCCACGACTACACTTGTTGCTCGCGTAGCTTCGAGTCACAACACATTAAGGAAAGAAGTGTAGCGGACAAGGCGAGGTGGGTGGGTGGGGGCGTGAGGGGGAGACGGTGTTAGAGAGCAAAACAGCGGCGCACGTCCATCCCCTTTTGATGTTGGAGCTACACTGAAGAGGGTTTGACTGAGGCACCGAGCTGCTACCACCATCACCACCACCACCACCACCTTGACGCAGAGGTGAGCAGAGAAATGCGTGTTTGTGTTTGTGTTTGCTTCCTCAGTGGTGGTGAAAAATAAATAAACTATTACTTCAGATGATGTTTTAATATATATTCTGGGGGGTTTTTCCCATTTTTTTTTGGCTTTACTTCTAATGGTTCTGTTTGTAATGTGTGTGTGTGTGTGTGTGTGTGTGTGTGTGTGTGTGTGTGTGTGTGTGTGTGTCACCATGGCCAGAGCTCATAGTGACGGATCTGTGAGTAAGGCTGAGACCTCATTGAAGCAGCAGTTAGGTGGAAAATATATAAAAAATTGAATAAAGGGAAATGGAGACTGTTGGATGTGACGAACAACTGGGGGTGATGGGGAGGTGATGGGGAATGATGGGCGGGTGATGGGAGGTGATGAAGGGATAACGAGTGTAGTGTAGACGAGACGGTAGCAGTGACTTGCAGTGAATTATACGGCGGACAGGAGCGTTGATGAGTAGTGGAGGACGCAGGGGCCGGCAGCAGTGACTAGCAGTGAAGAACCTACAGGGCCAAGGATGAGGGTGAGGAGAGGGGGAAGGAAGCGTGTGGATCCATGTTTTCACCCGAGGAGGCCAAGACGGTAAGTGTGTGTGTGTCTGTATGTATGTATGTATGTGTGTGTGTGTGTGTGTGTGTGTGTGTGTGTGTGTGTGTGTGTGTGGATATGTATGTGTGTGTGTATGTGTTTTGACTATTTTCATTGACTTACGTGTTTTATTGCAGTGTTATTTTTTTTGGGTTGTGTTGGATATGTGTGAGTTGAAATGTTCTTAATGTTCTTCTATTTTTTTGTTCTTCCTACCCACCCACTTAACCTTCTCTAATTGAATCTCTCAGTCCTTTCAAGACCCTGCCACTCACTTTTATGCTATCATTTCTACTTCTCTTTCTCCCTCCTGCTCCTAGTCTTCTTCTTCTTCCTCTTCTTCTTCTTCCTCTTCTTCTTTTTCTTCTTCGTCTTCTTCGTCTTCGTCTATCTCCATATTCACTAAAGGTTGACCATCTTTGTGAGTCTTCTCCAGATCTATTAATTTATCCTCTTCTTATTATCATTCTTTCTCCTCCTCCGTTTCGTCCTCCTTCTCCTCCTGCTCCTCCTCCTCTCCTCCTCGTTCTCCTCGTCCTCCTCCTCCTCCTCCGCCACGCACCTTCTCTCCTTCCTATTTTGCTTCCCTCCTCCTTTCCCTTCGAGTCTCTCCTCATCTTCCTTCCTCCAAATTACGTGTTCCTCAAAGTCTTTCTTCATACTCGTTCTCGTCTCTTGTCTCCTCACAATACTATTTTTCTTTCTTGACGTGGAAGGAAGTTATCAAAGGCTATATAGGAAAGAAACGTAAGGGACAAACTTTGTTAAATTAATGCTGCTCTTACCCCCACCCCAACCACCCACCCTCCCTCCTACCCGCCCCACACACACAAAAAAAAGAAGGATGAAGGAGTAAAATAATATATATATAAATCAATTGAGTAGCATTGTTAGTACTCCTGCCTGTCACTCCATTCTAAGTTTTACTGCAATAAATTTCTTAATGTGATATTTTTACCAACTTCTTATATCCTCCCTTCTATTTTCGTAACTCCTCTTTTATTTCAGTATTTTCAGCTTACCTTCTCTAAGCTACTCTTTCCAGCAACTTCCATATCAATACATCTATCCATTCCTATTATTCTATTGTTTACTTCAGCGTTACAGTCTCAGTTATCCTTCCTTCGCCTCTGTCACGGTCTAAACATTATCTGTATCCCCCCCACGCACACTTGTATACGCACACCTGTACACACACACACACACACACACACACACACACACACACACACACACACACACACACACACACACACACACACACAACACCTCTACAACACCCCCAATGTGTATACGTAAAAAGATTAACAAGAAAAATGAAATTGTAGAAATTGTATAAAAGAGTTTGTGAAGCTGAGAAAAAATTAAGAGTAAAGGTTTGAGTTAAAAGTAAAAATAGAATTCATTGGAAATAAAACAAAAAAATAAATAAAATAAAAAAAGTAAATAAAAGTAAAAGAGAAAGAATTCACAAATTTAGAAAAATATACTAAAAATGTATGACGCACAAAAAAAAACAAATATACTTTCAAAAAAAAAAAGTATATATGAAAACTTATGAAACACAAAACTACGCTGAACGAATAAATAGAAAAAGGAAAAAGAATAGAGAAACAGAAAAAATATCTATAAACTTTTTTTTCAACTGTGGACACTTGCTGCTGGTGTGGCTCAATCAGTCAGCCAGTCAGCCAGTCAGCAAGTCAGTCAGTAAGTCAGTCAATCAGTCAGCAAGTCAGTCAGTCAGTCAGTCAGTCAATCAGTCAGTCAGTCAATCAGTCAGTCAGTCAATCAGTCAGTCAGTCAGTCAATCAGTCAGTCAGCCAATCAGCAAGTCAATCAGTCAGTGAATCAGTCAATCAATCAATCAGCAAGTCGGCAAGTCAGCAAGTCAGTCAGTCAGTCAGTCAGTCAGTCAATTAGTCAGTCAGTCATTTAGTCAATCAGTCCGTCAGTCAGTCAGTCAGTAAGTCAGCAAGTCAGTCAGTTAGTCAGTCAGCAAGTCAGTCAGTCAGTCAGTCAGTCAGTCAGTCAGTCAGTCAGTCAGTCAGTCAGTCAGCAAGTCGGCAAGTCAGCAACCGACAGCAAGTCAGTCAGTCAGTCAATCAGCAAGTCGGCAAGTCAGCAAGCCAGTCAGTCAGTCAGCAAGTCGGTAAGTCAGCAAGTTAGCAAGTCAGTCAGTCAGTCAGTCAGTCAGTCAGTCAGTCAATCAGCAAGATGGCAAGTCAGCAAGTCAGCAAGTCAGTCAGTCAGTCAGCAAGTCAGCAAGTCAGTCAGTCAGTCAGTCAGTCAGCAAGTCGGCAAGTCAGCAAGTCAGTCAGTCAGTCAGTCAGCAAGTCAGCAAGCCAGCAAGTCAGTCAGTCAGTCAATTAGTCAGTGAGTCAGTAAGTCAGTGAGTCAGCCGGTCAGTGTATCATATCAGTCAGTCAGTCATATCTTCTGGATAATCAATGGGTGGAGGTCTGGTATATGCCTGAGGGCGTCGCCTCATTCACCCATTGCCTCCCTTCTAGAGGCCTTCCAACCCAACCTCCTTGCAGCCTTCCCATCCTTCCCATCCTTCCCAGCCTTCCCATCCTTCTCATCCTCCCCATCCTTCCCATCCTTCCCATCCTGCACAAGGCTTGGCTGGGTCCATCAAACAAGTCTCCGCCCGAGCCTTGAGAGCACAGATGAGTAGGGTGCATGTAATGTGCCCGTACAGCGGTGGTGTGCGGTGGTGCGGACGTACAGTACCATCTGGGTCAACAGTCTCACGGAACACACGCTCATCTCACGCGGTGACTCCAGTGGTGGTTCAGGAGTCTTCACAGGCATTTATCATTCGTATGAATTCGCTGCTTCACATCGGTGTTTAGTGTCTTGCAGTCACAATGAAGCAGCAGAAGCAGCACTACGTTCAGTACCAGATCTGCCAGGCATCGACGGCACCTCACACTCGTGGTTAACAAGGCCAAAGTTAATTGATCGGATGAATTTTTAGTAACATCCAATCACTCTAACAAGGTGTGCGAGGCTCTCGAAGGTCTCGATATCACACAAGCAAAATGTTATCCCATCATGAATGTAAGATATGTTAGTGGTGGCTCAGAGGACCGTCACTCCCTCGTGTGGTGCCTTCACTTCCATCGCCAAAGTTTAACACTGATTCCGAAATATGTATAGCGTCGTCTGAAACATTACAGTCAGTGACAACATTGACGGCAGACTGATCGACGCTGGACTCTGCAACGCATGAGTCAGGCTGGTGGTCAGTCCGGCCAGGAGCTCCTCTCCCTACACTGAAACGAGCTACGAAGAGTTCTACATAACCAAACACATCAAAGCTAGAAAGAGTGTGTTAATTAGAGGTACATAGAAGCCGTGGGTTAGCCTTCTTGCCAACCAACACCACAAGCACAATAACCTGCGTATTAAAAGGGTCATCACTCACCATGCACACACCGTTAACATCATCGGATCTCCGCGCAGCATAAAGTCAACTGGACATCACGGTGGTTCGAGGCGCCTCCATCCGCCACAAGAGGTGATCCAGACATTCAAGGTTGTCGCTGAGCCGCCTTGAAAGGAATCAATACGAGGCCTGATTTTCACCTTGGAGCAGCGATAACTAATGGTGTCACGTGGGGCCAAGTGGCAGCACTCATTTCTGAAGCAGCGAGAGGATATTAGCAAGTGAAAACGTTGACTCTTCTTATTGAACGCATTCCCCTGCCGTATAGCATCACTTCCTTGACAGGGGAGTGGCTTGAAGTCTTGCTTGAATTACAGCTCCCACATGCATAGCTGATGGTAGCTTGTGAGCTTCCATCAAAGGGTGAATATTGTTTCGACTCAAACATTCAGAGGCGAGCAGATCAAGGAAGACATACGTAGACGGACAGTCACTACACTGTCCAAGCCTCTGCGCCTCATCATATGGTTACCTAATGCTATCACCACACACACAACACATCATCCACCGTCAAAACGATGTGACATTTTTTTAATACAGTACAGGAGTGACCTTAAGGAGTAATTAACCAAACTTTATTTACTAGGCTAAATATATCTCATCTTTTTTTTCTTTTTTTTCTCTCTCTCTCTCATTTCAGATGATTGTGCATAATCTACACATTTTTGAGACCCCAAGGGGGCCTTTTGGCTAAGATCAAAGTGTAGTGTAACTAGTAGATTTTTGCATTTTTTATCAAGTTGCCTCTTAAGAATTACACATTTCTCCATCTTCTATGATGAACCTGAAGCCATCTACTGGATGTTTTCTGAGTTACTCGGTGTTCGTGAAGTGTAAACAGTTCAAAACCAAAACCAGAACAACAACAACAACAAGGTAATAGCAGGTCGTCATGGAAGAAAGAAACGAATAGATGGAAAAGAAGGGAGAATTTGGAAGAGGATTGGCATAGGATGAAGCCCAGAGAGGTAAAGAAAAGGATAGAAGAGGGTGGATTAGCTAGATGGCAGGCAGGGATGGAAGCTAAGTCCACACTGAAATGGTATAGGTGGAAGGAGAGGCCCGAGGCACTCAAGTGGCATGTAGGAGATTGGGGCAGTAGACTACTAGTAAAGGCTAGGACAGGCACATTTGAGGTAAATGCAAGGAACAGGGATGGGTTAGACCAGGACTGTAGTAGTTGCAGAGGAGTCAGGGAGACCATAGGGCACTTCTTAGTAGAGTGTGGCAGGTACGATGAGGAAAGAGACAGGTTGATAGGATCTATAACGGCAGTGGCAGGAAGAGAAGAGTGGCGTAGAAGACTGGAGGAGGAGGAGGACGGAGGAATCCTCACAGTGCTGGGCCTGCACAGGGGAGAGAGGGAGAGAGAGAGAGAGAGAGAGAGAAAATCATAAGAGCAGCTAAAGAGTTCCTGACACAGGCGTGGGGAAAACGGACATAATATGTTTACAGTTGTGTTCCCTGTGATGTGCTCTCTGGTGCTCCTCCGCAGGTTGCAGAGGAATCAAGAGCAGAACACTGAAGGGAAAGAGGACCTACGAAGCGATAAAAAGCGAGAGGTCACAAGAAGAAGAACAACAACAACAACAACCTTGGTCCGAGTTGGTCGGTGCAAATTCTGTAGAAGGTCACCTTGGGGCTGTGACATCTTTTTGTGGCGCGTAGGTTGTAGCAATAACCACATTGAACTTGTTTTACAGTATCAGTAACAGGTTTGTTTTGACACTGATTTAACCCTGGACGTAATGCATGTTGTGCTATAAATAAGCTTTGCTGAGCCAAAGTATGCTACAAATACAATGTTTGCCATCGCTTGTTTAATTATTATTATGTTTGTATCCGTGTACAGTGCGAGTGTGGGTTACTATTAGTTGTAGTACAATTTATGTAAAATTTTACATCTTCACCAGAATGTTCCTGGATATGGATAACATTTTTCATATAGATTTTGATCCATTTCGAATGATTTTGACATTCATTTCCGTCGCAAATGTATATATATATATATATATATATATATATATATATATATATATATATATATATATATATATAAGATATCCTTATCACCCCAAAATTTTGGGGGACTTGTGGGAATGTGGGGTTCTTGGATGAGGAAGAAGAAATACAATGATTTACGCTATAAACAAGGTGCCAGAATCACTAACATAACCTAACAATGATCTTTTGACGAACGCACAATGCACTGACGTTCACAAAATCTGGCGTGTGGATGCGAAAAAAATGGCATCTGCACCTCTCCCAACCCCCGATTTTTGGTCATCGAAAACATTCAATATCTTCAAAATTAACATAACATAACAAAACCTAAATTAACCAAACCTTAACCTATATTGACAAATAACAGAACCTTATTCAAACAAAACTTTACCTTATTCCCGAAGTGAAGGTCTCAAACATTGAATATCTCACAAACTAAGAATTTGCGACGGAAATGTAATTAAGAAAGAAGTGCTTACAGATACGGCAGCCGTACCCCGTTGTCATTCCCAATTGGTACGGCACGCGCCGGCGTCACTCACGGTGTTCGCATTAAATTTGACATTTTCATTGTACGAAGAGTTTCAAAAACACTTTGAAAGTTATCAACAGAATAATCTGCTATTCCTACGGCCTGTGCCTTATTATTTACCTGGTAAAGCATCTTTCAAGTTATGTTAGGTTAGGTATGGTTAGGTTCTGTTTTATAATATAAGCTTTTTATATTTTATTACCCAAAAGTTAGGCACATGCCGTATCTATAAGCAAGCACTTAGAGGATAGTAGTAGTAGTAGTAGTAATAGTAATGATAGGATGAGGAGGATAGTAGTAGTAGTAATAGTAGTAGTAGGAGTAGGAGTAGTAGTAGTAGTAGTAGTAGTAGTAGTACCAGTAGTAGTAGTACCAGTAGTAGCAGCAGTAGTAGTAGTAGTTGTAGTTGTAGCAGCAGTAGCAGTAATAGTAGTAGTAGTAGTACTAGCAGCAGCAGCAGTAGTAATAGTAGTAGTAGTAGTAGTAGTGGTAGTAGCAGTAGTAGTGGTAGTGGTAGTAGTAGTAGCAGCAGCAGCAGTAGTAGTAGTAGCAGCAGTAGTAGTAGTAGCAGCAGTAGTAGTAGTAGCAGCAGTAGTAGTAGTAGTAATAGTAGTAGTAGTAGTAGTAGTAGTAGTAGTAGTGGTAGTAGCAGTAGTGGTAGCGGTAGTATTAGTAGCAGCAGTAGTAGTAGTAGTAGTAGCAGTAGTAGTAACAGTAGCAGTATTCATGTAACATGTTATGCTTTATTACACTGTACTGTAATCTGCAACTTCTAATTGTGTGCTGTATTTACTCTGTATTTACTATTGATGAATACTGTAGTGGGAAGCTTTGAAATTAGGTACATGTGGAACTTAAAAAACTACTTCTTACAGTAAAGCCAGTCTCAGTAATGTTAGTTGGTTTACTTTTGATAACTACATTTTCACTGAAAATGTTTAGCCAACATCTATACAATAATGATAAATATTTTTTCAGAAGTTCATTACAAATATTATACCCTGAGGTGTATTAAATAATACAGTACTGTACATATATTCTATATATAATCTAGAATCTATTAATGCATGATCATAAAATCAATGGTAATATCCTTCAAAAGTATTACCAGTATTAAATAACACATAAATTCAAATTAAAAAAGATTTTTATGACGATATGTAGGCATAATGGAAATACTTTGGGGACATTACAGATTTTCAAAAATTTTAGGTGGCAACACTGCTTTGACCTGCTCATCCTCCTAGCAGCAGCAGGCGTCTATCCTCACCACAAGCAGCTGTCATCCATCTCACCATCGCTGCCTTGAAGAAGACGGGTCACCTAACATGCCTGTGACATCCTCACAGGACTTCACAAGAGCTCATATGATCGACTGAATCATCGCAGCCCTAAACAACACCAACCAACCAACTTTGTCACAGCAACTATGGAGAACTACAATATGTCAAGAAAAACGTCCAGCTGGTCCAAGGATGAGGTGTTGTTGCTGCTGCAACTTGTAAAACAGAGGAAGTCCATCATCAAGGGGAAAGTGGGTCCAAATTTGACCATTCAACGCAAGTGGCAGGCATGGGAGGAGGTGACCAAGTACATCAATACTGCCTTCCCTTCAGTACACCGGACTAAAGAACAGGTGGAGAAAAAGTGGCAGAACATACTATTCAAAGGGAAACAAGAACTTGCAGCAAGAAACAGACAAAGCACTCAAACAGGCAAGATTTATTACTTTTGTAAAAGAAAAAAATATATATCTATAGTTATCTCAAGCCCTTTGTCAGTATTATTATTGGTATTTTTCCTCTTATTTCACACAAAAAACACTGATTTACACGTTAATAAAAAATTTTAAAAACTATTATTAATGACTTGTATAACGAAGCCAATCACACCTAATTAAAAGTAACGCTATCTAGCATAACCTTGTGCTGCTAACCAAACCCTATCTATCCCTCTACATTACCAAGTCTAGTACAAGTGTGGCATTTTTTAGCCTTATAATAAACACTGCCTGTATGTTCTTTTCAGGTTGTGGTCCTCCAGAAAGGAGTGCTGGAGGGGAGGTGACTGATGCCCTTGAAGATATCCTGGGGAGGGATAATGTCTGCATCAGTGGAGTGCTGGTTGATGGCCCCACTGATGCAGCTCAAGTTTTGCTCCAAGAAAGGGACAGGTATTTTAGATCTGCATTTTTCATGTCTATTTATATTTTATGGAAATATTTTCTCGACGGCTTCTTACGCGTTTTGAAATATAAGGTTAGTTTTTACTAGAAATTACGACTCGGAATTCTTCAGACATCAAACTATAACAAAAATAATGAGTTCCAAGGAAAATACAAGGCATGCATAAGTAAAACAACTTACATTCCATCACAGAATGGATTACAAAGTAAAGCTGAAGCTGCCTGACGATGCCACCACGTGCTCAGCGCCTGTGGCAACACCACTGGAAACTCCTGCTGCTGCTGCTGCTGCTGCTGCTGCTCCTGCTGCCACAGCTACTGCACACATTCCTGGTCCTGCTGCTGCTGCTGCCACAGGTACTGCACACATTCCTGAGGAAGTGGCTGCAGCAGTAGAAGCTTTAAGGAATGGCATTCCTCCCGAGGTACCCCTGGACCCAGTGGTGGGAGCAGCCATCAGCAGCGGGCATCATGAAAGGAAAGTTAGTGAGCTGCTCACACAGATGACACAAACTTCCAAGGCGCAAATAGTTGCATGGCAAACCATTACAGCATATTTCTCCAAACTGGAGAAGGGTACTACATAATATCTATAAATGACTGGAGATGTGTTTATGTATGAGTGTGTGTGTGTGTGTGTGTGTGTGTGTAGGAAGGTAGGTAAAATTAAGCCATATACAGTGGTACCTCGGGATACAAGCAGTTCAGGTTACTAGCACAAAATACTCGGAAAATTTGCCTTGGTATCCGAGCATTCGCTTGAGTTACGAGCGACGCTAGATTTTTTTTTATATTAAAAGGACATTGGCCAAGGGAAAACAAAAGTACATTGAGAAAAAAGTCCTGCTTGTCGCCAGACTCTGCACAGAAGACAGTAGGAGAAAAGAAGCATAGGGTGGAGGTTATGCCACGTGCATCCCGCCACTGCTTCCTGCTCCATGCTATGCTATGCTAGCGACCAGAAACAAAGTTAACAAACTTTACTCTTAACTCATTTAAACATCTCCACAGCACTCTTACCTCTCACCCACTTTGGGAGTAATCCTAGGACCTAACTCAGTCATCCTACTCCTACAGTACCACAGAACCATCCTACCTGAACAGTACCACAGAGCCACCAGCCCGCTGCTCTACAGAACCATTACCGCTGTCATCAACTGGACGCCACTATGGTTGGGTGGCATATAGGTACTGAACATGACCTATCCATGTATGTGGTATTTATTTTTCTTGCTTATATTTTTATTAAAAAAATACTAATTATATATTTATTGATTCTTATTATTTGTATTTACCAGCCATTGCCGAAAATCCCAACTCACTTTTGTTGCCCAATCAAGTACCAATTTAAGGTCATGTAGCATCTAAAAAGCATTTCTCAAAATACAAATTAATGATTAAATGAATTATTGTGTATAATATGCATTCAAATAATGTATTCATTATTCAATTACATTTACATTTCTAGTAATATACTATTGGTATTGAAATATCATCCATAGCTAGTATTTAGCTTTTATCCAACAGTTGAATGCATCGAGTATTTACAACCATCACTGTTCTTATTCCGTCCCTCTCTTTCCATATTTTCAAGTATTTCGTAGATTTGATACATCACATCATCCAGGTTGTTGGTCAGTCCTCAGTGTGCAGGCTGGGTGGCCTCTCATCCCCCTCCCCTTAAAGATAAACAGGCAACAAGCATACCTTGTAGTATTACTTCCTTGCAGCAGCAGCCATGCAATGTGTGCACATCATGCACCAGACACGGCCACACTCTTTTTAGAGAAGCCACTCTCATTTAACTTACTTAACTGTATTTAGGAAACCTGCACTTAAATAAGCTTAATAACTCGATCCCATCTAGTTTCTTTTGCATCTTACAAATTTGTAATATAATTTATAAAAGAGGTTTGTATTGATTCTATATCATTATCAGTCCTATAGGCTGCAAGAATATTTTCCAGTGAATCATAAAAGGCGACCAAAAGGGACAGCGAAGGGCTGGAAGCCCCTCCTCTGTATTCTCTCCTATGAAAAGGCAAGGCACAAATAGGAAGGTGAGGGTAATGTCTCCCAATACCCTTGTCATGGCTACTGCCTTGAAGGGAATGGAAGATATATATAGTTTTTTTATCTTGGCCTATAGCACCTGTAGGCTCTACTGCACGGCTCTGATGCCCTGTAAGTTATTGAGAGCCGTGATGATGGGGGTTGAGCCTCGCCCGATAGTGGTTGGTGCAGTATTTTTTAATTGACGCCTGTGGAGGTTCCTGCCACCCCTCAAGTCCCTGATGTACTCACAGTCAAACACAGGCTTGAGTAGCACCATGTGGGTTTCTTCGGCCACTCAACGATAGCTTGAAAAAATGGCCAAATTCCAGCGGGATTCAAACTCGGGTCATCGAGTTCTCCTCCTCCGTGCTCTGACCATTCGGCTATTTAGACAATAGAGAATGCATGTGTCCCGTGAACTATTATTCCAATTTTTCATTCATTCTCAAAGAAGATAAGAGTGAACATTGTATCCCATTTTGTTAATGTTCTGCTCTTCCCAACAGCACGTGCTGCCACAACTGTCACCCAGATCATGCATTTTCACCACACTCACTTTAAATCAACAGAGGAAGACAAGAAATATTGTGTAAAATAATTATACAGCTTTATTATTCATTACTTTGACATCCCTATTTACAAATGTAAAAACACTTTACAAACTTGAACATGGTAATCACTGAACTTTGTGCACAATAATTATAGGCTACGCGCGATGATGATGAGTGTTGGCGAGGCCGGCAGGGTGGCACGGCACTGAGGGTCACGCCACCCCGCGCCGGGCTGGAAGGTGGCGCTACAAATAGTCCCCAAATGTTTGTGTTGGATCTGTGCCCATCAAACCTAAACCATATCTTTGTTTCTTCTAATTATAGCCGCTGAAACAAGTTTTTTCCCCTTGGTGTCTGCAACGTTTTGTTTCTCCTCACAGTAATGTTCCTAACAACGGTATGGTTATTAGTACTCGCTTTGTTAAGTCTTTGTAGCGATTTTGGCGGCACAGCCGAGACAAAATGGATGGAGCTTTCTATACATTTTCCATTCCCAAGAGTTGACCTTGACCCAAAGGGGGAAAGGGTGGAGGGGAGGATACGGGAGTTTGGAGAAAATAGGAGAAGGAAGAAGTATGACCATCTGCCAAAAAACCTCTTTATAAATGGGGGAAAAAATTTAATCCATGGACCAATAATGGAATGAAAAATTAATTTGATGCAGGAGGAGGAGGACCAGATAGGCAAGTATCAAAGATCAACTCAGGTGAGGCATGGATGATATTGATCCAATACACTGTCCTTCAGATCACCTGTAATCCCTCTGATCCCTTCCCAGGTGATGCATGCTGCTGCTGCCCTGGGGGAGAAGCCCTTCCTTACCCCACGTCTGGCACATGATTGGTAGTTGTTGGGTGGAAAATGTGTGATTAGTGGCCATTGTGCAATAAGGAGGAAAGTGTATAGTTTCAAGTGAAGTTACGAGTAGAGTTCAGTGCCAGCCTTAGAGAGCAGTCTAGTCAGCGAGTACTGATGAAAACTCAATAACCAATGAGACTTATATGCACCTGAAAAATGAAGGCAGAGGTGATGATAAAACTCAATATAATATAAATAGTCAATCATCAACACTTTTCTAGATCATTAATAAAAATTACGGTGAATTGTACAAAAAATTATCGATGGGAAACAATGGAATTGTTACATTACCAACATCTACGTATGGTAAACACGGGAAAAAAAGTCAACGAGAAATTTGACGTGATCAAAATAAAGTTTCAATCCAGGAACATTCATAAAAAAGATGCATGAAATAATGATGAGAGGACAGCATATACATGTGTGTGTGGCAGGGAAAAAATGTACCCAATACCCACATTGTAAACACAACAGCACCAAGATCCCTGGTACTTCAAAACACTCTTATCACCACCACCACCATCACCAGGAAGCCACCAGTAAGACGGACAAAGAAAAGGAGGAGAAAGAAAGAGAAAGTGAAAGAGGAAGAAGGAGGGAACGTGGTATCAATTATGTTATAAGGAAGGAAAACAGTGATGGGACTGCAGATAGAACACCTCCCAAGAGGATGGTCACATTGCATTATCATTAATCACATACAAAAACTTACAGCATGAGTTACTTTTAAAAGTCCTACTACAGTATGTATTACTTAAAAGCTTACAGAAAGACAAGTGCCCCCGGGGTCTGTCACTTGACGGCATAAACACTGTGCTGTTTCAAAGCATCTATATACCTCACCTCTGGAAGTGTCACAAATGATAGCTACAGATCTTTAGTAGTAGTAGTAGCAGTAGCATTAATAGTAGAAGTAGTAGTAGTATTTTTCATCATGACACTGGTCCTGGAGGTTCAAGGATACAGTAATAGTGTTATAACCTTCACAATATTTAGTTGACAAAATGCAAGGCTTGTGCACATAACCTGAGGGGACAAGACACTCAAAATATGGTTCCCTCTTGAAGGAAAGTCTGTCCTGCTGGTCTGGGAGTCTGATCTGTGCCAAAATACTGTTCTACATCTTGAGAAACTCCGGGAGGCTGGTACATACCTTTAGAAAATTCACATAACAAAGGCATCAATTACATCCTACACCTAGTAATGAAAAGATGGAAGAAAGGGTTTGACATTTGTTCTCATTAACATCTCAATTTTGTCTTTCTTTTTTTTCATCCTCCTGGGGGCATGTGCAGTCTGCTGAAGAAGTGCCTTTACTCCTTGTAGTGTGACTGAGCTTGTGTTGTAGAAAGGTTGCAAAGCTAATACATTTTGCAATGGCAATATTCTCAGTCCGCAAATACATCAGTAAATAATATACTAATGAGAAGCCATTTACATTTATTTCTCAAGAGCAAGGAAGCAAGGACAGTTCTGTGGCAGACTGCACTCATCCCTGATGCCTTCTGACATGACACAGAAGGCAACACATTCTGCAACTTACATAAGGAAAGGTGGAAGGTGTCTGGCATTTTTCAACCTCCTGTTTCCTCAACTGCGGCAGCTGAGGCACCATTACCACACTGCTGCAGCTGGTGGCCCACTGTTCCCTGCTGCCTGGGGGCGACGGCACAAGCACTCGCTCCCCCCCAAGCTCCGGGTCTCGGAAACTTATTACTACGTATTTAAGGTTTTTTAATACGACGGTGTCCAGTATGTATATGTGACAAATACCTTGATAATATCATACTTGTACATATATATATTAGCACACAGGAGATGCACTCAAAAATATTCAATTTATGGTAAAAGCGATTTATCCTTGACATTATCTTACGTGATCCAGCATGACCGCTGTACGGCAGATATAAAACTTTATGTACAAGCAATATTTTTTCACCATCAACACTTACTGTTAAGCAACTTAATGGAAAAAAAAACAACAACAATAGAACATGCAATGATTCTCTCATGAATAAATATTTCTTTTGGATGTAATGAAGAGGCTCGTGAAATCTGCATTATGTTATCACCAAACTATCTGAGCACAAATTCTACGCTACATCTGATTCCTTTGTAATGGTATTTAATGAGCCATGGATATATGATAAAAACATATCCCTAACCCCAATGACGCCCCATCCGGCCAAGCCTCACGGGAGTGGCTGCCGACACACTTGTAGGCGACGGTGACGGCAGCAGCGGCGGGGGTGCATCCCCTTGAGGCATGGCGTTGGGGGCTTAGCACAAGACGCGCCAACTGAAGAATCTCAACAACAGTTATTTCTTGGTCTCTTCACTAACTACGTGGAAGCGTCGGTCAGGCTTCTTGAGTCCACACGTCACAAAAATCACAATTTTCCAGGTATCAATTTACATGATTATATACTATAGAAGTTTTTGTTTTTTATACAAGATCCTAAAGCCTGGAACTGCTGGTGTCTCCACAGCTCAGGAAAAAGGTTCACTGACTGGATCAGACCAGCAGACCGGCAGCTGTGAAGAATCTGAATACAACTACAAACACCACTAACCAATCATGTCTCATTAGTAGTTTTGTGCATAAGCTACTGTGACATTTCTTAAAGGAGTTAGACATTCACCATACTGATCATAATCACAGATATCAGAAGCTATCGCCTTTTTTATTTTTTTTTCAAGCACATTTGTGTTAGTGCACAAGGCAACACACTAAATGTTCCTTAAGCCCCAAAAAAGATTGTTAGCTATTGTCCGTCACATCCAATGTTCCTGCACTCAAAAAAAAAAGTTTACTGTCCCTGCCTGGCTAGGACAGAATTTAAACCTTCACACAACCACTACCACCCTCACCACCTCCTACTCCTCCTCCTCAGATAATCCACACCAACATTCCTTCACTTCTATTACACGGAAAAATTTACTCACGCACGCACATACGCAGGCGCACGCACTTACACACAAACACACATACATAAACACTAACATATACACACACACTGAGCCATCACTTCACGAATGAATCTTTTTATCTTCCTTCCTTATTAGTCCAATCTGTTCACAACTCAAAATTTCTCCCCACACACCATGAAAATTAAACGGCTACACTCCTTTTGAAAGCAACACACCAAGGCACAAATAATGCTCTCTCTCTCTCTCTCTCTCTTTTTCTGTGGTCACTTGAAACTTCAAATATAGAGGAAAATATAAGTTATTTTTAGCATTGTAATTTTGCATCATATGTATGTGTGTATCCACATTACTAAAAGTTTGGCTAATTTACTGATGCAAAAAATTAAATGTTGGTATACACACAAAAATCAAATAAATTTTTTTCTTAAATTAATCATAAAATAGCAAATGCAGAGGATGAATATAATAGGATTTCATATGTGGTGGTGACGGGAAGGAGCAGGCTGGTAGGCTTGGTGGGGGGAGGGGAAGGCAGAACACACACACACACACACACACACACACACACACACACACACACACATGTAACTAATACAACACATACAGACACACCCAACCCCATGTGTCCTGTAGTTATAGGTTAAGCTTTCTGTCCCCAGCATCAAGGAAACACAGTAAGGACACTCTCCCAAGCAGGAAATCCATCCTAGATCTTATTAATTTCAATTATTGCATCTCTAAAGTCTGTCTCCAAGAGTTTGCATTTGTAAATGTTTTGATGGTAATTTATTTTAGGTCTGGGACGCTGGTGAACTCCTTGGCATAAAGATGAAAAAAAGTTGTTAGATTATCAAGTCACCACACACACACACACACACACACACACACACACACTCACACTCGTCAGTCTCCCCTTGACTCTGAGGAATCACAAATGGTCAATGTTAATTTGCTTAAAGCCAAAATATTATAGTTAAAATGCATCCCAAAAAAAGTCTGTTCCCAAGGCTTGCATGAAGTAGTTTGACACTCGGGGCAACAGATGAGGCGAGGACAGAGGCTGCTGAGTGGCCGATGCTAGAGATTGACAGAACCTTCTCTTGGGCACGGCAGCTACCTTTAGAGGAGGCTACACTTGCGTGTCGGTTTGGTGGGCTTGATGGGGCACAGCACGGCTCGGATGGCCTCGTCAAATACTGTCTTGAGGCCCTTCTGGGTGAGGGCCGAGCACTCCAGGTACTTGGTGGCACCGACCTCCTTGGCCATGGACAAACCCTGCAGAGGATACTTACTCAGCACCAACACCACACATAACACACTGATGCACCAACACCACACATAACACACTGATGCACCAACACCACACACAACACACTGATGCACCAACACCACACATCACACACTCATGCACCAACACCACACATAACACACTCATGCACCAACACCACACATAACACACTCATGCATCAACACCACACATAACACACTCATGCACCAACACCACACATAACACACTCATGCACCAACACCACACACAACACATTGATGCACCAACACCACACATAACACACTCATGCACCAACACCACACATAACACACTCGTGCACCAACACCACACACAACACATTGATGCACCAACACCACACATAACACACTCATGCACCAACACCACACATAACACACTCATGCACCAACACCACACATAACACATGGATGGGTGTACACACTCTTCTCTTGTACATAATTGTTTTTGAAATCTAGAATAATGTGTAACTTCAACTGAACAAAATTTCTAAAATATGGGTGGAATTTGAGACTGGGTTCACACATTTTTTTCTTCTTTTTTTACTCGTAAACAGTTAGCTGGTTGAATTACTCAAAACTCAAATGATATTCTTACTCAAAATGTATCCTTCGCTTCAATCAAGAACCTGCAAACTTATTACTCTGAAGGCAGATATCCTTTCCCTTCCTCCAATGACCTTAACAACAATAGCTGCTCTACCCCTCCTACTCTATATCCTCGTCCTTGCCCTATTTCTACTACTAATACTAATACTGCTACTGCAACTACTACTACTATTACAACTGTTACCTACACCACACCCCTCTGGACACCAACCTGTGGGTAGGATATGGGTGATAGTTTCTTGTCCTTGAGTTTGTCTAGAGTGTCCCGGTCCTCCCTCAGATCCAGCTTGGTGCCAACCAGAATGATGGGTGTGTTGGGGCAATGGTGCCGCACCTCGGGATACCACTGTAGGGAGAAGCATGGGTTAGGTTACCTAGTATTGGTTAATGTTGAACACTTCTATATAAGGCAAAGTAAAGCCACATGCTTATCTCCCATCACATCAGCCTTTGAACTTGTGGTGGAAGGTAATCCAGCCACTGTGACATCCGAGTTTCCACAGTTTACCTTCCCCAGGTTTCCCTTGGTACCGTTTATGGACCAACACATTTAGGAGGATGGCCAGCTGGGTGAGGTGTGCGCCAAGTGTCCTCGTACAGGATCAAACTTGGCCCACTGCGGCACATCACTTCTACATGAACCTTACATTATTATAAATTAAAACTACTGCAATGCATCAAATGTTTCCAATAATACAATTTTCTTATCTATGGTGTGAACATTACCATATCACTCTTCTCTGTCAAACTATTATCAACAAAAGCTTTACATGTGCTGACTAATGAACACAATACTGTCGTGTATCAATAGTCTGGGAATTGTGCAAGAAGCTTCTATTGCCAGATAGAAACTTATTCATTGCACTTATGGAATCAGACAAATTATAAACCAAGATTGAAAGAACAACACCTAAGTGAGAGAAAATGGAGATTCACAGGTGGGAACATTAAAAAGTTTTCATAATGAAGATATGAATTTTGGAGAATAGGCAGAGAGGATGTGTAATATTTTTTTCAGTCAAGATTGGTGTATACTATGATTGAGTGGTGTTGGTGTTGCCAAGACTGTTTGACACTTGATGGAGTGTTGAGAAGTAAACACAAGATACGGGCCAAAAGGATAGCATGGATAACGTATTGATAAGACACAGGCGGTGATTTTGTTACTGATGGAAGATGACACACCATTCTGTTGCAGGTACTCAGGAAATAATGCAGAATAAAGTGTCAAAACATTGGAGAATTTACTCTATGGGAGAAAATTGAATGACATTAAGGGTTTACAAAAAAAATAAAGAAACTGTGGATGTAAGAGGAGGTCTGACTATAAGATGGGGAAAACATGATGTTGAAATACTTAATGAATACTTGAAAGAGAGAGGAGGATAGGAGAGTCAAAGTGGATAGAGAGAGCATTGATAACAACAAATGGAGACTCTTCTATCATTTGAGGGAATTACAAGGAGGAATCAGAGTAGATTACATCAGACTTAACATGACAAAAAAGAAGTTAAATAATGAAAGCCGCAAAAAACTGAATTGTTGAGATCTAACAGACGGAGGTTCAGAAAGCAATGAAACAGTCCTGAACACTGGAACAAGTGACTAAGTTGTACTAATTGGGTAAAGATATTGCTGCAACAACAAGAAAGAGGTGAACATTATGAGAGAAAGAGAGAGAGAGAGATAATGTAAGTTTATTTCATCCCGGTTTCATTATTGACACACGCAGATTGAAGATCTCCACTGTGCTTGCCTGCCTTCCAATATGCCTCAACCTGACACTACACTCGTACCCACAACAACCTCACACCCTGCATCCCTGTTACTTCTCTAGAGGCATTCAACAGTGTTCAGTTTATGCCGAAAGTCATAATAATTGTATAAGGTAGAAACTTAACCAAACACAAACACACATATAATCATACATAGAAAAGTGACAATCCTTACAGCTTCACAAAATACATACTATAGAGTATATAGGATACGTAAAGGTGGTATGTGCCTAGTGTTATCACATCACATTTCCTGCCACACAGTTTAGGGCTATCCACAACCTCAGATAAAAAACACATTACACATCAACTACAAACAGCACACAGATGGAACAGATTTAGGATCCATTATATCTAGTAAACCAAGCCTAGTCTTCCTACTCTTGGATTCCATTGTACACACACACACACACACACACACCTCTAGTTTTACAATAAGTACAGCAGGACAAATGTGTACAAGTAAATTCGTTAGTTGTGTGACACCAAGGCAAAAGAAGGGAACAAATGTATATATATAACTACTTCAAGTCATCCAAAATCACGAGCTGTTACATAGAAATATAAAACGTATGTATATAATATAAAACGCAATCTACACGTATATAAAGCAAGAACTGTCAACCATTATACCCAGGACGCGCGTCTTTATCTGTTTGGTGATAAGGAAACTACTTATTCCCCATTACAGAAACATTCCTATGGTGTTCTCTTTCATCGCTCGTTTCAGCCTAACTTTCCAAAACATACTCATTCAAGACTAGATGCACTTTTCCTACGCACTTCCAACCACTTACACCAAGAGGTCAAAATTACATCTTATTAATATTATCAGTAACTATAACTTATTGATATTATGGATGATTACAACTTATCAAGGAAGTACACAAAGGAGAGGCTTCCCAAACCCCTTTCGCTCCGTTGTTTTGTGTCACCTTTTATGAACTGCTGGAAATACGGTGATAGAATTCTTGTAGCCGCTATCACAAAGTTTATTAATATTATAGGTAATTACAACTCATTAATATTATGAGTAACTACACCTGGTATATATTATGTATTAGTTTGTATTTAATCTCTCTCTCTCTCTCTCTCCCTCTCTCCCTCTCTCCCTCTCTCCCTCTCTCTCTCTCTCTCTCTCTCTCTCTCTCTCTCTCTCTCTCTCTCTCTCTCTCTCTCTCTCTCCTCTCTCTCTCTCTCTCTCTCTCTCTCTCTCTCTCTCTCTCTCCTCTCCCTCTCCTCTCCCTCTCCCTCTCCCTCTCCCTCTCCCTCTCCCTCTCCCTCTCCCTCTCTCTCTCTCTCTCTCTCTCTCTCTCTCTCTCTCTCTCTCTCTCTCTCTCTCTCTCTCTCTCCCTCTCTCCCTCTCTCTCTCTCTCCCTCCCTCTCCTCTCTCCCCCTCCCTCTCCCTCTCTCCCTCCCTCTCCCTCTCTCCCTCCCTCTCCCTCTCTCCCTCCCTCTCCCTCTCTCCCTCCCTCTCCCTCTCTCTCTCCCTCCCCCTCTCTCTCTCCCTCCCCCTCTCTCTCTCCCTCCCCCTCTCTCTCCCCTTCCCCTTCCCCTTTCCCCTCCCCTTCCCCTTCCCCTTTCCCCTCCCCTTCCCCTTCCCCTTTCCCCTCCCCTTCCCCTTCCCCCTTCCCCTTCCCCTTCCCCCTTCCCCTTCCCCTTCCCCTTCCCCCTCCCCCTCTCCCTCTCCCCCTCTCTCACCTTTGCCCTGACATTCTCAAAGCTGGCTGGGTTGACGAGTGAGAAGCAGATGAGGAACACGTCAGTCTGAGGGTAAGACAACGGACGCAGTCGGTCGTAATCTTCTTGTCCGGCCGTATCCCATAGGCCAAGGTTGATGGGCTTCCCGTCCACCATCACATTGGCCGAGTAGTTGTCAAATCTGTGGAGATGAGACGCTTGGTTACTATTGTTTGTGTGCGAGTTATTCATGGACACTCATACCTCGTTTTAATGGACAAAAGAAAAGCGGGGAACATGGGTCCGATAATGCTGATTGTCTGTAGTTACCAACACTTTAGCTAATCTCAACAATTACATTACCAAAGAAAGAGGAATAATATAGTAATGTACATTTAATGAATGGCTTATGGCACCTGTAGGCTATTTTCTTCACAGCTCTGATGATCTGTAGGAATGTTATGAGAGCCATGATTAGTGTGGCATTCAATGACTTACAATCCACTGTGAATATGAATTGTTGTAGGAATTTATTCATTATAGATGCAAGGATGTTAACTATTTTGTTTTTTATTTCTGTAACAATTTTTGGATAGATAATGTCTGGCCCGGAGCTTTTACTTGTTTACAATTACGTTTAATACGTGTTCAGTATTTATTTCAATATTTGTCAGAGTATGATTGAAGGTTATTATATTATCATGGATGTAGTTCTGTTGGTGAAGCACATAACGTTTTTCATTATTATTACTAACACTAACACTAAGACTGATGTTATCACAGAGTTCAGCATCCTGTCTCCCTACTGAAACACTGCTAGTTGTTCCATCAC
>JAXIVD010004080.1:35000-39024 GCA_036785275.1 Cancer borealis | reverse complement strand
AGCCCACACGTGCCTCAAAGGATCCAGAGTTACAAAATCCAGCGTGTTTCTATTAATAGGGTTTCCTTAATCACCTTTCCCAACGTCACTACACAAGCAAGGCTGAAAGAATACTGTGTGTCATGGAATTAATGGAAAGTTTCTCAATGCGTGACGTCAATGACCTTCACATATTGATGAAAGGAAGATGTATTGATGATTATCTTGTATGAAATAGATTGAAGTCCATGAAGGAAATGATTTGATATGTAGTAATTAAGGATGTTTTTTCCTCTTATCAGTTATTTCTATATTGATAACAGAATGTGTGATAACTAAAGGGATAGAAAGATAACTAATTTATAAGGATTGTGTGTCATCCTCGCTTACTAATAACTGGAATCTTCCTGGAAACTTATTAATTGAAGTTCTATTTTTTGGGTGGGAAGATATGATTTCCACATAATCTATGACACACACACACACACACACACACACACACACACACACACACACACACACACACACACACACACTTATTTCCACCCAACTTTCAGAATCCTCCTCCTCCTCCTCCTCCTCCCTCCTCTCTCCTCCTCCTCTCCTCCTCCTCTTCCTCTTCCTCTTCCTCTTCCTCTTCCTCTTCCTCTTCCTCTTCCTCTTCCTCTTCTTCCTCTCCTCCTCCTTCCTCCTCCTCCTCCTCCTCCTCCTCCTCCTCCTCCTGCACCGTTAATTCCCTCAGTCCCTTCAGATTGGACTCACGCCTCGCCCCTTCTTCATCGCCTCCGCCAAGAAGACGCACGAGTTTGGAGTCTCAAGGAAAAAGTTTTGCTAAATTTGTTCCTTGTGACACCAATATGATACCACCACCACCACCACCACCACCACCACCACCACCACCACCACCACCACCACTGTCCCTCTTTCCCTACCTACATTTCTCCCTCCCTCTTCATTCTCTCTCCCTCCCTCCATCCTCCTCCCTCTTCCTTCCTTCCCTCCTTCCTTTCCTTTCTTCCTTCCTCCCTCCTTCCCTTCTTCCCTTCTTTCCTTCCCTACTTCCCTTCCTTCCTTCCTTCCCTCCCTCCCTCCCTCCCTCTATCCCTCTTCCTCCCTCCCTCCATCCCTCTTCCTCCCTTCCTTCCTTCCCTCCTTCCTTCCTTCTCTCCTCCCTTCCTTCCCTTCCTCCCTCCTTGCCTCTCCCTTCGTCCTTTCTATACCAACTAGTGACCACAAGAAGGACACAGAATAAGCAGCAACAGCAGGAGGAGGAGGAGGAGGAGGAGGAGGAGGAGGAGGAGGAGGAGGAGGAGGAGGAGGAGGGAGGAGGAGGAGGAGGAGGAGGAGGAGGAGGAGGAGGAGGAGGAGGAGGAGGAGGAGGAGGAGGAGGAGGAGGAGGAGGAGGAGGAGGGAGGAGGAGGAGGAGGAGGAGGAGGAGGAGGAGGGAAGAGGAAAATTTCTGGTCAAGGATATCTAGTCAAGCAACAAATGATGGACCAAGAGGGGAAGGTCAGTCTTATTGAGTGTGGTATAGGGGGGAGGGGGGGAGGAGGAGGAGGGGGGAGGAGGGGAGGAGGCAGCGAGGTTCGAACCGGTGATGTGGACTGGCGGTGAAGGAGTAGGTGAAGGAGGGCGTGCAGAGGACAGGAGAAGGACGAAATGAAGGAAGGAGGGAGGGAAGGAGGGTAGGAGGGAAAGAGAGAGAGAGAGAATAAAGGAAGGATGAAAAGTAAAGGATGGAAGGAAAGGAAGGTAAAGAAGGAAGAGAGTAATAAAGGTTAAGAAAAGGAAGAAGGTAAGATAGAAATAAGGGAAGAATGAAACGAAAGAAGGAATGAAGGAAGATAAATAGAAGGAAAGAGGTATAATAGAGAACAACATGAACAAAATAAAGTGATAATGAACTGTACGATAAGGAATGGAATGGGACAAAGAAAGATGAAGAGATAAATGTAGAGATGAAAAAAAAAAATAAAGGAAGGAAGAGAAATAGAAGAGGGAAAGGTGAGGGAAGCAGAAGAGAGAGATGAAAAAATTAGGTGGAGAAAAGGAAAGGGAGGAAGGTAGGGAGGAAGGAGTAGGGAGGATGGAGAGGAGGAATGGGTGTAGAGGAAGGGGAGGAGGGAAGGTAGGGCAGCACGATCTATATTACTAATTAATAGATAAGTAGCTACTAAAGGTGGTGATGGTGATGATGGTGGTGGTGGTGGTGGTGGTGGTGGTGGTGGTAGCAGTGGTGGTGGTGGTGGTGGTGGTGATGGTGGTGGTGATGATAGTAGTAGTAGTGGTAATTTAATCATTCCTCTTCTGTTATTTTCCAATCTTAATTTTTTTCTATTAGCACCAATATAAATAGTTTTACATCACCTTAAAATTTCATGGGTTAACAGTGCAACACATTCTCACCCATTGCAAGGGGAAGGTATGTATTAGCAGCCTGTAACTCATTTTACAGTGAGGACGTAAATGTATCAGCAGCTGCACCTCTTTCAGTATTCCGTTTTCTTTATAGGTGTAAAGGAATCACGGTTTAATATTTTTTTTCTAGATGGTATTAAGTAGTTTATACATTATTACAGCTTCCTTGGGTTCAATCATTGTGTGTTTTTCATAATATTTGATTGAGTAAATGAATCCCTTATATATTTTTTCGACGGTATTACGTGTATATACATTATTATTACCTCCATCGGTTCATTCAATCCTTGTGTGTTTCTCTTAATATTTCTATAATTTATTTGTGGTTTGTATGAATTCAAGATAATGAGAGTTCCCTTGTTTACCCTCACTATTTGTATGATTTAATAACTAATGAAATCACTGTTTGTTATTTCCCTTCTTTTTATGCTGCCATTTGCGGGTTAATGCTGAGTACATACAGATCGTAGCAGTGTTGAGGCGAATGCAGGAAGGAGTGTGAGAGAAGGAGAAGGAGGAGGAGGAAGAGGATAGGAAAGGATAGGAAAGTGTTGAGAGGAAATGTAGGAAGGAATGAGAGAGGAGGAAGAAGAAGGGAGAGGAGAGGAAAGTGTGGGGAGGCGTAGAGAAGGGAGGGAGAGAAGGAAGTGTTGGATGCAGGCAAGCAATGTGAGGATGGAAGGAGAGGATGGAAGTACATGCAATAGGAGAGGGAGAGAGATGAGGGAAAGGAGGATAGAAAGAGGAAAAGAGAGAGAATACAGGAGGAAAAGGGGAGGGAAGGAAGGGAGGATAGTGAGAGGAAAGGAGAGGTAAAGGAGAAAGGAGAGAGAAGGAGAGGGAAGGGAGGATAGGAAGTGGGTAGGAGTGGGAAGGGAAGGATTGTAGGAAGGTACCCTAATATGCTTGACAGGTGAAGGACAGGTGAGTATGGAATGGAAACTAATTGGGAGGAAGATAGGAAGGAAGGAAGGAAGGAAGGAAGGAAGGAAGGAAGGAAGGAAGGAAGGAAGGAAGATAGGAAGGAAGGAAGGAAGGAAGGAAGGAAGGAAGATAGGAAGGAAGGAAGATAGGAAGGAAGGAAGATAGGATGGAAGGAAGGAAGGAAGGAAGGAAGGAAGGAAGGAAGGAATAACAGAGATTAGGCTGAACTGAGAAGAGGAGGAGGAAGAGGAGAAAGAGGAGGAGGAGGAGGAGGAGGAGGAGGAGGAGGAGGAGGAGGAGGAGGAGGAGGAGGAGGAGGAGGAGGAGGAGGAGGAAGAGGAGGTAAGGGGTTAATAGGGCCAGAAAGCATTAACTAAAGCAAACACAATACAGTCACGCACAACATTACTCCACGTACACACACACGTACACACACACACGTACACACACACACGTACACACACACACACGTACACACACACACACACACACACCTTCCTCACGTATCCAATCTAGTCTCTTGCTCCTGTTCCTTCCAATCCCACCTCACACCTATATTATGAATTCTCGTCCCCCCCCTACACACACAGACACACACATACAGACACACACACACACACAGACACAGACACATACACACACACACACACACACACACACACACACACACACACACACACACACACACACACAGACGGGGGCC
>JAXIVD010004080.1:15000-22500 GCA_036785275.1 Cancer borealis | reverse complement strand
TGTCTGTCTGTATGTATGTCTGTCTGTCTGTCTGTCTCGCCAATCTGGTTTCTATTAGGTTTCTAAAAGAGTTCCACTGCAAGCCTCTCTCCTCTCCCTTTCATTCTTTCATTGATTCACTCTTTATCCTTTTCCTCCACTTTCCTCTCTCTATCTCTCCCTCGTCTTTTCCTTTACATTCCTTCCTTCCTTCCTTGATTGATTTAGTTTGTATCCTCTTCCTCTACTTCTCTCTCACATATTTTCTCCTCCATTCCTTCCTTCCTTGGTCACTCTCTCCTTCCCTTCTCCCCCTTCCTCCCCGCCCACCTCCCCGTCCACCTTCCAGCCTAGACCCTTATCGGACCACCGCCCATTCCCACCTCCTAGCGTCCTCAGGTTAAACCCCTAAGGAGCCACGCCCACACCCCTTGAAAGTCCCTTGCTATATCGTCCCTTCGTGACCCTTTTATTTCCTCACCAACTGCCTCGTTTTAGCTAAGAAATAGAGACTTGCATGGCAGATTTTACCCTCCTCTTCCTCTTCCTCTTCCTCCTCTTCCTCTTCCTCCTCTTCCTCTTCCTTTTCTTCTTTTTCCTCCTCCTCTTCCTCCTAATATTTGGACACGAGAACCACTACAATAATACCAACAAATTGAAACTTTAGGGACATCATTAGGACACAGCGTCAAGAAAAATAAATCCCCAGGAGACGAGAAGCCTTAGAAAGAGAAAATAAGAAGATAAAAGAAGATGATAGATAGAAAGAAAGTTGTCGGGGATAAACGAGAGGAGTGCAGAGTATCGCCTTAGGGAGACACAAACCCAACAACCCAACAAGGAAGTGTATCTTAGTAATGAAAAATCTGCCAATAACACGAATCTCACCTCCACCAGACTTTTTTTTATAATGTTTTTTTCTTCTTTTCTCGTATGTGTATCTTGCCGCGGAGGGGAAGTTTAATGGAGTGTCCACCAGAGGGACGACACGCCAAGACGACCAGCATCCGTTCCACGACAAGATGCATTTAAATCAGCTTCACGAGGATCCGAAGTTACGACCAAACACTTAAAACTATTTAAATTTCATGAACGTGGAGAAGCAGAACTAATCTTGGCTTGAGTTGAGGAGGGACGAAGGACATCCAGGGACATTTAGGGACATTCATTGACATTTAGGAATATTCAGGGACATTTAGAGAACTGACATTTAGGAATATTCAGGGACATTTAGGGACATTAATGGACATTTAGGGACATTCAGGAACATTTAGGAACATTTAGGAACATTCAGGGACATTCAGGAACATTCAGGAACATTTAGGAACATTCAGGGACATTTAAGGACATTCAGGGACTCCCACCATATAGGGAACGTAAAAATTCATTGGTTCATGCTAAAAACATAGTGTCAAGGAGCTGAACTAATTAGGATGTTTTTTTTCCTTTTAATTTGTACAGTAAGAGAGGTCAGTCAAAATATATATATAGGTAATATTATAAAAAAAAAAATCTTAATCCAAACACTATGGATGAACAGCATTTTCCTCCTCCTCATCAATCTTCCTTTCAATCGCACTTACATTAAGAAGAAAAAATAGAAGAGAAAAAATCTACCTCTTACTTCTCTCTCACCTTCTCCATCACAACACAACACAACACTTTCACCCACAAATCCACAAATAAAAAACAACGATAAATTACTTTCCAAACTCAACATCCTAATTTTCCTTTACAAAACATACATTCTTAAGTTCTTTCCCTTCACATAAAGCCACACAATCAACAGGTTCACACGTCCCTCTTGGCTTCATGACAGATCTACTCAACGCTACATTTTCTCTCATATGTATTTTTTTCTGTGCCAGTTTCCAGGTTCCAGGGATCCATCAGAGCGACTGACAGAAGGGACAGCTGTGGGCAAGCCAAGCCGGGCGACCAGGAGCGAGAGGAAGGGAAAAGAAGTGATGAAAAGAAGGATGGATGGAAGGTTGGTTGGTTAGAAGGAGAACATAGATGGAGGAAGACAAGGATGAGATGAAAACCAAGACGAAGACGAAGATGTATTTGGTAAAGGAGAAAGGTTGGAAGAAGGAATGATGTTAAAAAGATTGAAAATGGTGTGAAGAAAAGAAGGTAAAGAAGAATGTTATAAAGATTTTTTAGTTCTTGATGAAATAAAAACGAAAAAACACAGACACAAAAACACACACATACGTACAAACAATGTCAAAATAACATCTTTTTCCCAATCAATAAACCACAAAATAATAATAAATAAATAAAAAGTAAAAAAAAAAAAAAAAACAAGACAACAAACTTAAGACTGAACGACAAAAAAAAAGGAAAAATGTCCTAAATTTTTCCCTCCATCTTTCTCAAAACCTTTTCTCAGGCAGCTGTTCCATACTAGGACACCTTTCCCCTCGCCCAAGCCACAGAGGCACACTTCCCTTGCCTTCCCACCCCAGACCTTCCTCACTTGATGAATGGGCGAGGGCAGAGCCTCATTCCCCTCCATTCTCTCAGCCATGCCAGAGAGGAAGGAAAGCGATAAGTTTTGTGTCAACTAGGCGGGGATTAACTCAAATGGGATGAAGGAGGAGGAGGAGGAGGAGGAGGAGGAAGAGGAGGAAGAGGAGGAAGAGGAGGAGGAGGAGGAGGAGGAGGAGGAGGAGGAGGAGGAGGAGAGCGAGTATAAGGAGACGGATGCTAATGACGTCTGAGAGTAGAGAGGAGAGAGAAAGGAGAACAAACACGTGAAGTTAAGAAAGAGATGAGCAAGAGGGATCCGTGCGTCCGTGCGGGAGGCGAGGGAGGGAGGGAAGAGAAGGGGAAATAGTGAAGAGAAAGGAGAGGGAGGGAGAGGAGAGGAGAGGAGGGGAGTCAAGGGTACGGAGCAAGGATACTTTAGTCTAATGGTTCATGTCATCAAACCCTAAACGGCGCATCCTTCAAGGCTACACCAGCTAAGGACGCCCAAGGAAGGAAAGGAAAGGAAGGAGATGGACTGAACCTCATCCCATCGTCACTGCTGCGGTGTCTTTGGCAGTGACTTGCACGTCTCTCACCCTCAGTCGGCCACACGCAGAGACACTGATCACCTGTGGCTCAGACCTGACAGAGAAGGGAAGAGAAAAGCGACCAGAGCGAGGTGAAAGGAGATTAAAACAGAAGACACAGCGGCTGATAGAGGAAGACGAGGAGGAAAAGGAGGAGGAAAGGGAGGAGGAAAAGGAAGATTTTAAGAAAGGAAGAACTGCCAGGTTAACGGAGAGAAGGCTTGGAAATATTGCAGAAAAGGAAGGTAAGAGCGAGAAATGAATTAGTGAGAAGGAAGGAGGCGGAGTGGAAAGAAACGAGATAAATGACAGGAAAATGAGTGAAAATCGAAGGAGTGTGGAGGTGGAACCGATTTGGGGAAGGAGTAAAGAAAGGCGGGAGAAAGAGAAAGAGAGAGAGAGAGAGAGAGAGAGAGAGAGAGAGAGAGAGAGAGAGAGAGAGAGAGAGAGAGAGAGAGAGAGAGAGAGAGAGAGAGAGAGATAGGGTACGAAATACTAATGAGGGGAAAGAAGAAAGGAAGGGATAAAGAAGGGAAGTAATGCAGGATGAACAGGGAATGATGAAAAGAAGACAAACGGACGAACGGACGGACGAACGGAGGCAAAACAAGAGGCAATCAATTACCTGCCCGGCACCTCGTCACCGGCAGGACGGAAACTGGATTCGAACCCTTGGAAATGACGGGAAGCGGAAACTAAAGGGAAAAAAAGGGAAAATATAGATGATTTGAGGGAAGAAGAAAGACGATTCACCAGACGGGAGGAAGTGGTGATGATTGTGGTGATGATTGTGGTGATGGTGGGGGTGATGTTAGTCCTCACCACACACCCACACCCACACCCACACCCACACCCACACACACAGGGAAGGGTAGTGCGTGACTGTATCCTGTGCCAATGAAAACTAATGAATACTTTCCAATACCGCCGAACAAAGAGCTGAGAGACCCTCGCCAACACCCTAAGAAGACGAGGCTATACGATACGATGCACCTTCAATGCACGACGCTCATGCAGTCCGCCTCTGTATAAGGACCTACTGCCACGCATGCACGCACACGCACACGCACTCAACACCACACACACACACACACATACACACACACCCAGTCAAGCACAAAACACTTCCCACCACCACCAGCCTCTCTCAAGTTCGCTATTGTGCTCAAGTAATGAACTTTCCCCAGGAACATAATCTCCCGGTACCGCAGCCCGTGACGCCCCTTTGCCGCCGTTGTGCTGTTCATTAGGGGGATGAGGAGCAGCTCGAGATAAGGGCCGCGCCGAGTACCATCCCCGGGGAAGGCACAGCGAAGGGAATCCAATACAAGATCTAATATTGGACATAGATTTTCCTCCCGCACGAGATGTTCATAATGAGGACAGTAGACAATCATAAATGGCGCTCCTCTGTGTGAAGAAAAGGCTCTTCATATCTCGAATGGGATGCTGAAAGACCCTCTCCTCCTCCTCCTCCTCTTTCTTCTCCTTCTCCACGCCACTCTCTCTCCTCTTCTTCCCTCACAACACCTTCCTTCAGGCTTCCTTCATATTCAAAGATGCTTCCTTCCTTCCTTCCTTCCCTCCCGTCACAGCCTCCCGTCCCACCGTCACACACGCAATGGAAGAGACGAAAGATGTGACGCAGAACCAGGTAGTGACGGTAACCTTTCATTATATACGTTGGTTTGTAAATGTTCGGTGCACTAATAATGTTCCTTCGCTACAGGATACAATTGTGATGCGCACTTCATACACTCGATGGGAAACAACAATTATACAATAGACCGAACATATCATAGAGGCGGTGTTATGCTATATCCTGAAAATAGAAAATGTTTTGTAGAGATCACATTTCCAGAATCAACTATAGACTAATTGCACTTAAAAGCATCATGCCACGCCACGCCACGTCCATTTCAATTAACATTATTATTATTATTATTATTATTATCATTATTATTATTATTCTCGCGGCACTCTAGTCAGCGTCACTCACAACAACATTACCTACACTATCAGTACTCAAGGTAATGATCAGAGTGCCACTAAGAGCATGATGGCACTCACATGTTTATCACCACAGAAGCTGAAAGTATTGAAGGTGTTCGTGTCTGTCTCACGCATCACACACGCTGACGTAATGTTTAGTAAGGGTTTGTGTGTGTTGCAGTTTGTTATTTAAGTCGCATTTCAAAGGATGTCTCTGTATTTGTCTGTTGAAACATACACAAGCACACATACACACTCCCACACACTCACACACTCACACACACACACACACACACACACACACACACACACACACACACACACACACACACACAAGAATCATGGTCAACACACTGGTCTCTTTGAAGCACACACAGATACACTCTATTGGACACACACTGACATCACTTCCCTCGACACAAAGTCCTACTCGTGCGTGTGCGTGTGTGTGTGTGTGTGTGTGTGTGTGTGTGTGTGTGTGTGTGTGTGTGTGTGTGTGTGTGTGTCCGAGCAAACACCAAACAAACAGACCAAACACTAGTAACGAGTCTCTGAACAAACATCATCACACACTACTACCATTTACTCCGATGAGGGAAATGACGCCGGGACAGAAAACATCAACAGTCACACCGCCGCACGAAGGAAGAGAAAAAATAAACAGAAAAAAAACACAGTGAATGCATGAATAGGAATGAAAATGAGTGGCAGGTCGCGTGGGACATAAATAGTCAAGCCACAGAAAAGTACAGACAGCGTTCAAACGAAGACCAGGAAACGTAAATGACACAGAGAGAGAGAGAGAGAGAGAGAGAGAGAGAGAGAGAGAGAGAGAGAGAGAGAGAGAGAGAGAGAGAGAGAGAGAGAGAGAGAGAGAGAGAGAGAGAGAGAGAGAGAGAGAGAGAGAGAGAGAGAGAGAGAGAGAGAGAGAGAGAGAGAGTAAAAAGAAAAATATATTCACTGACTATTCCTGTTGTTGCTGTCTGTCAGGGCATCGCAAAAGCTATCCACAAGGGAATGAAAAAAAGGATAGAAGGATAGATGACAGAGTAGTAATCAAGATATCAGCTTCTCTTCTCTATCCTCTTCTCTATCCTCTTCTCTTCTCTTCTCTTCTCTTCTCTTCTCTTCTCTTCTCATCTCTCATCTCTCGCGCATCACAGGTTCAGAAAGGCGACTAAAAATATCACGCGTGGGACGAAAATATCTTCTTTTGACGGTATATCTTTAACTTTGAACTGCTGACGTGTGTGGGAGAGACTGAACCAAAAATGAGATGGTAGGTAGAAGGTCGTAGAATAACAGTTCAAGACAGCAAGCATACAGGAATAAACTAAACACATTGATATAACAAAAAGAAGAAAATCTGCCTCTAGTTTAATCTTTTTCGAATGGTAAACTGATGAGAGGAAGGAGTGAGGAGTGGAGGAGGGGAGTGGAAGGAGGGATGAGGGTGATAAGACGAGACTGACGTGTACAAATGTGTGACAAAGACAACCGTGGCTCAGCTGTGTGTTATCGTAGCTCCTCTTCCTCTTCCTCCTCCTCCTCCTCCTCCTTCAGCGGGTGTCGATATATAAGCGATATGCTGTTTACCGCGATCTGGCGCAAGACAAGTGACTGGCGGTGGTGATAAGTGTGTGTTTGTGTGTTTGTTAAGTGTGTGTGTGTGTGTGTGTGTGTGTGTGTGTGTGTGTGTGTGTGTGTGTGTGTGTGTGTGTGTGTGTGTGTGTGTGTGTGTGTGTGTGTGTGTGTGTTCTTTCCCTCCCTCTCATTCTACTTATTGTTCTTATTTTCTAAGTTAACTAGTTTCCTTCCTTCATTTATTGTTTTCATTATTCTTTTTCTCCTTTTCTGTCCCTTTCCTGTACGTACACAATATCACTTCAGTATGTACATTAAACACGTACTGAAACATTACGTACATACATACATACATACATACATACAGGTTGTGCATATTGCCTCTCCTTTCATCGAGCTTAAAATAACTTAGGGATGAGAAGACTTTAACTTCCTCCAGGGATTGACTAACAAGTATTTCCAAAGTTTTAATTAGTCTCCCTAAGATCGGGATGAAATAAACTTGATCAAGAGTGTGCAGGCCGCTGGGAGTGTGCCGCACAGACTGCATCAAACCTTTTATCATTTCATCCTTACGTCTTGATTTCGATATACGATCATCTCCAATTAACGATGCGATATTTCTTTATCTATAATGTATTTCTGATCCACTAGCAATGAATCTATAAGGACAGTGGGTATGAAAGTGAAAAAGGACTTAACGTTAGCAGACTTTCTCATGGTTTCTGGTTAGTGGTGTCATCTGTGTGCTGCAATCAGAACTATTTTTTTAGTAAAGAGAAAGAAAGAGATGCAAGATACGGTAGGATACATCTGAATCTGTACTTGTATGTTTGACTTTCACTTCTGTTTCATACAAATTGCCTTTTCTCTCCATTTTCAT
>JAXIVD010004080.1:7500-10000 GCA_036785275.1 Cancer borealis | reverse complement strand
AATAATGCAATGAGGCGCTGTGAGGTGGATGTCAGTCGCTACGTTTTTACACAGTCTGACTACATATTAGGAAAGGAAAAAGGAGAAGAAAGGAGAAGTTTGTAAAAAGGAAAAATATATACAAAAACAGGAAACGGTAATATTAGAAAACGATGATCTTAATGAAATTCACTTAAGGGAAATTACTACCAGAAGCTAATTGTTCACCGCAATTTGAATCTGACAATCATTTCGCTATTCCCAAACGTTAATTATCCTCGGAGAAGCAATACTTAATCAGGTAATGATTGGTTAATTACATAATGCCGCCCACGAGATGGAGTAAATTAGTTGATTAAGGAGTTTAAACTACGGTGATTATGAATATTAAATTGAAACCACGTGGGAGAATTTCAGGGACACACACACACCACGCACACCGCACACAGCACACGCACACGCACACGCACACGCACACGACACACACACACACACACACACACACACACACTCTTTCCTGACGTAATCGGTGACAGAAAAGTTGATTAATATAGAAAAAAAATAAAGCAATGGACCACAACATAAAGACAAAGAAAATTATAATTCCTCATTAAAAACTGATCAATCCACAACCATTGAATAAAAATAAGAATGAAAAGTTACGCAAAACATATATATAAAAACAATAAACCTAAATGGACGAAAGATTTGTAAAGAAAGAAAAAAAATGTAAAGACAATACTTATAAACGACACAAAAATAATGTATGAAAGCAAGACACCTTAAGACAAATATTTAACGTAAAAAAACAAAGTAAATTCAAAGTGCAAAAAATACTCGATAATAAGAAAAAAAGCTAAAATATTTCAAACACTTACATACTGATAAAAAAAACTGCCTACAAGAGAGAGAGAGAGAGAGAGAGAAGAGAGAGAGAGAGAGAGGAGAGAGGAGAGAGAAGAGAGGGAGAAGGAGAGAGAGAGAGAGAGAGAGAGAGAGAGAGAGAGAGTACAAAGGAGTACAAAGGAAGAACAGACAGGCAACAGTCCTACTGGACCTAACGAGGCTGTCTGTTTAGCTACACTACTACTACTATAATATCTACGTGATAGAGACAAAAGGACAGCAAAGTGGAAGGCTCCTCCCCACCCCACCCCTCCCTCCAGCCGAAGCTGCCGGAAGAGGAAGTGATACCATGTAGCATGAAAAAACTAACATGGAATTTGTATAGGAAAGAAATAAAAACACAAGGAGTAATCTATGCTAAAAAAAAAAAAAAAAAAAAAAATTTACGCAGTAGTGAAATATTCGACTTGGTGAACAGATGCTAAGTGCTTATCGAGTTTTTTCTTAAATGATTCAATTGTAGTACTGTTGACAATTTGTGCTGGGAGAGAATTCCAAACATTTACGATTCTATTGAAGAAAAAGTGCTTCGCTTCATTTGATCTAAAGCGCTTACCAATGATCTTGAAGCCATTGTTACGGATGGAGCTTGTGAGATCGGTAGTTACATAATCGTTTGTTAATATTATCAAAACCATGGAAAATTTTAAAAACCTCAATTAGATCCCCTCGTAGCCTACGTTTGGATAAACTGAATAAGTTCAGCTCCTTTAGACGTTCTTCGTAAGACTTGTTTCGCAGTCTTGGGATCATTTTAGTAATTCTTCTTTGTATTCTCTCCAGCTTATTATTTTTTTTATAGTATGGTGACCAAAATTGAATTAAATATTCTAGATGAGGGCGTACGAGTGCATTATATAATGTAAGGATAACTTTTTCAGTTTTATAATCAAAAGTTCTACCGATGAAACCAACCAGTTTGTTAGCTTTTTTTTTACAACGTCTGAACAATGTTTATCTGGTTTGAGGTCGTTACTAATAGTTATCCCTAAGTCTTTTTCATGGTTAACCTTGGAAAGTTCAGAGTCATTCATTGCATATTTATTGAATTGATTATTGCTACCGATATGCAAAACCAGGAGTTTTATTTACTTTAATTTTATCAAGTGCCTTAGTTATTATATCCTCAGTAAAGTGACAATCGCTTAAAGGAATTAAGTTAGGTTTAGCTGGGGTTACTTCCTGGAGAGAGAGAGAGAGAGAGAGAGAGAGAGAGAGAGAGAGAGAGAGAGAGAGAGAGAGAGAGAGAGAGAGAGAGAGAGAGAGAGAGAGAGAGAGAGAGAGAGAGAGAGAGAAAGTTAGTATAGGTGATGAAATGATGAAAAGCAGAGTAAAATAAAATCAATTAACTAATAGACTGCATTGGCTCAGGACAGAAAACCTAACTTCACCGAACTAGGTAATAATTCAAGAGAGCTTCGCAAAGTATTAATTTGGGAGGGAAGGAAGGAAGGCGTGTTGTGTATTATTAATGAAGTGGGAAGTATAGTAGTAATTTAAGTAGTAGTAGTAGTAGTAGTAGTAGTAGTAGTAGTAGTAGTAGTAGTAGTAGTAGTAGTAATGACACTTTCTTTTCTCTCTCTCCCTTCCTTTCTATTTTTTTCTTTGCTCCTCC
>JAXIVD010004080.1:0-2500 GCA_036785275.1 Cancer borealis | reverse complement strand
AGACAAACTGTACAGCAGATGAAATCATTAGGATAGGGGGGATTAGGGGGTGGAAGGATGGAAGGAGGAGGTGGTGGTTGTGAGGAGAGGAGAAGGAGGAGAAGGAGATGAAGGAAGGAGGAGATAATGGTGAGGGAAGGAACAGTAAACACAGAAAAATGAGAGTAAGGAGAAGACGAGAATAATCCGTCTTTGTCGAGGCTTCGTGGTATCTCGTGCTAATGTATACCTTCCCTCTCTCCCTTCCTTTGTCTCTCCTTCCTCTCCTCCTTTTCCCCCTCCTCCCTCCCTCCCTCCATCCCTCCTCAGTAAAGTGAAGGAGGACACCGTTGGAAAAAGAAAATGCAATCAGTCGTGGCTTCATTTTTCAACAATAGCAAATCCTTACCGAAATTTGATAACTGAAACTTACCCAACCCAAACCAAGAGACGGGAGAATTGCCAAGCCCATTGCACGCCTATATTTATACATGTTGCTTAGGACTGGACAAGGGGGAGAGAGAGAGAGAGAGAGAGAGGAAGAGAGAGAGTGAGAGAGAGAGAGAGAGAGAGAGAGAGAGAGGGAGAGAGAGAGAGAGAGAGAGAGAAGAGAGAGAGAGAGAGAGAGAGAGAGAGAGATGAGGAAGGAGAGAGAGAGAGAGAGAGAGAGAGAGAAGAGAAGAGAGAGAGAGAGAGAGGAGGAGAGCGAGGAGAGAGAGGAGAGAGAGAGAGAGAGAGAGAGACTGGACACGATGGTAAGGGAGTTGTATATTACACTTAAACACAAGATACATAAGAAAAATAAAGAGGCTGCAAAAGTCCAGTTATGACCTACACAAGGCAACTCCTGTACACCCTAACACTTACAGGGTAGGAATTTATAGTAATCTGAATAAATCTTGAATACAATAGAGAATATTATAGAGGCAATGAAAGTGAGTGATGCTGTGTTGATGCTGCTGTTGTTGTTGTTGATGGTTGAATGGACGTGACGGATGATAGCGAATAAAATAAAGCTTCTGAACTGTAAATAAAAACAAGTGAACACGAATACAGTCAAAACGCAACACACCCACACCCACCCACACACACACATACACGTATAAATATACGCGTAAGGGAAATCGTCATGGGCGTGACAGTCCCAGTGATGGAGTGTTGTGTTGTGGAAGTAGGAGGGAGGAGGGAGGAGGAGGAGGAGAGGAGGAAGGAGGAGGGAGGAGGAGGGTGGAGGAGGAGGAGGAGGAGGCTGGGTGTACATAGAATACAGACAGATAAATACACAGACACACACAAAACACAACACACACAACCAACACACACAACACACACAACACACACTCACACACACACACACACACCACACACACACACACACACAAACATACATACATACATACATACATACATACATACACATACACATACACATCACATACAATACAATAAACATACACATACACATACACATACACATACACACACACATACACATACACATACACACCTCACACACACACGACACACACACACACACACACACTCACACACACACACACAACACACACACACACAAACACACAACAGGGGCGAAAACAGAGCAAAAACAGATCTAATCACAACCACAACAGACAAAAATGAAAAAATACATTGACAAACACAAGAACTAACACACACACACGTACAAAAAATACTACATTTCCACTACAAGGCTGAACAAAGAGCTACAAGGATAAACACAAGCAGGAAAGACAAGCAGGAAAGACAAGCTGAGTAAGAAAGCATTAATCAGCCACAGATGCTCCAGAGGGCTACCTTAACCACGTCCATCACCCTCCAGCGGTGTTAGCAGCGGGAGACTTCACAGCGGGAGCGTCACTTACCACTGATGTTCCCGCCAAAAGTAAATTATCTCCCTGGTTGCAGACCTTGAGCTCTTCACGCATGGCAATCCCGACTTACAATTACACATCCATAATAAAGAAGGATTTTCAAGGTGATATAAACTTGGAGCTAAAATTTTTATTCTTGAAGGAGTAAAACGCGGCCCTAGAATGTCATGTATTAAGGGAAAAAAAAGATTAGCGTTATTATATTCAGATTTACTTGCAACTACCCTTAAATAACACCGTGAGGGTTTGATACATGGGAAAAGAAAACGTAAAACCGTGATTCAAGTTCCCGGGTAGAAAGTGGCTTTGAGGAGGAGGGCGGAACACCACTAGGACAAGGATAAGACTAAAAGGATGGCAGTGCAGGCAGTGCAGGCAAGTAAGGAAGGAAGGGATGAATAGAAGCGATTTATCTCCAAGCACCATTAGACACCCGAGGGACGGTCTATCACGCTTCATGGGCCGCTGGCATTATTTCTAAGTGACAATATCTCACTCGAGCACCAGAAACACAGACGCAATTCTCGCCAAGATTCTGTTAATTAATTTCTAGACATGAGTGAGTGTGCTGATAATTCTTCACTTACCTCTTGGTATAAGATGAGGAAGTAGTAGTAGTAGTAGTAGTA
>JAXIVD010004079.1:27500-39027 GCA_036785275.1 Cancer borealis | reverse complement strand
GTGACCACAGTAAGGCTAGATGATAAAAATTATATTAGCAACATTTGATGCTTGTTAGACTGAAACATCTCAATGTCCCAGAACCATGGCTGCCTACATCCTGATCCACCATGAACAGGGTGCTAATGGATTTATTCCAAGGATCCAATCACCCACAACAGGCCTTATAGGTACCCATACAACATAGAAATTTATGTCAAGTGGAAGTGCTATAGGAACACATCACTGAGTCCCCAGACAAAACTACCCCATCATCCAGACAGTTCTGGCTGCTCCCCATAACTGGACTTACGTCACAGTTGAGGTAACCTCAATGCCAGTCGCCTTTCATCCACAAAAACACACCCACCTTTTGGATGCAAATCAATTTTGTGTCTATGAATTCTAATTACCAGTTGGAGAATAGGAAAATGAACAAGGGTTAGCCTCAGCCATAGACAGGATATAGAAGAAAGAGTAAGAATACAAAAAATGTTGTATGGACTTCTGGAAGAGACTGGCTACCATTGTAGCATTGATGGTATGCCAATGCATTCTAATGGAGAAAATATAAATGAGGCAAATTGCTGCAAAATTCATACATACTATTTTGCTTAGAAACAAGTAGTGCTCTCATTGTGTGGGAACATCCAGAAGCAGGCCAGAAATAACTGAACTTGTTTTTCAGGGTCATCACAGTGGATGAAGACTAGTTTTAAAGCTACAATGCAGAAGCCAAGCAACAGCTATCTCGTTTAAATTACTGGTAATCAGTAACTTGAACTGAAAAAAAATGTATGCTATTAGTTATACAGATCTATGACAAAACTCGATATAATGCCGTAAATCTGTACTATGATATTTTAGTGCTCACAGTTGACAGTCTGGGAACCTTGAGATTACACCTTGTATATTTTGCTTGCTTATAAGATCGACACAACTAAGAAATGGTCATAAAATATAGAGCCAGGTTGATAATTAACACCATTAACAATATTAATGCCATAGCACAATTTGAGCACTGACCATTTCTTTTGGATGGGATACATAATCAGCCAGTCATAAGAGTGATGTTTGCAGTGCACTAGCAGCCTTAAAAGGGTTACCAATATATATTTTTATAGTTACTTTAAAAGGATGGAAATTAATTATATTTTAAGTGATTAAGCATGTCAGGTTTAGTTTTTAAATATTTTTTATTCTAAATACGTAATATAAGAACAGGATTTAGTTATATAATATGTGATATGAAAGTTATATAATGTGATCTTGCCAAGGCATCATCAATCAGAAAGAAACTAAGAGTATTGCAATTAGTTCTTTCATATCAGCATTTGATCATATAAATTAGAACATTGTAGTTGCTAATATTTACAACTAAAATCGATACTTTTAGACATGCTAGTACTAAGTGGAATGAAATAGTTAAAATAATCTTTAGTAAGAAATTACGACTTTAGATTATGAAGTAATTATAATGTCTTTTTAGAAGTGCAAGATATTTGATAAGTTCTCATATCTTAATATAAGTTGCCAATTTAGGATAGACACTGTGTCTTCCACATCATATAAACTGGAATGTTGGTATATCACACGTTTTTGATGATATGGAATAAAAATTATATGGAAAATAAACAATCATCCATACTGATATTTGCAAGGAAGAACAAATATGAAAGTTGTCAATGTATTGAGTTGCAGTATATAAAAGTCATACAGCCAATTAAACCAATACTAATTGCTCAACTTTAATAGTTTGCCAATTTGGAGAAGAAAGTTAATGCGTGAAAGATTGCAGTGATGAAGTATAATTAGAAATGGAAATTTATGGGTACTACGATAGTTCTTGAGTGAAACACGAGATGGTGGTAAAGCTCCATTATATTGGATATTGATGCTGTAGGGCCTATGGAGGTAAATAGGAGTTGCTGGAGTGAACGAAACATTAGAGATTATGGAGTAGAATAGAAGATATGGGAAACATCCTATCTGCAGTCACACACACACACACACACACTAACAGGAGGGCAGGATTCTCAGCCTTCCACTCCTGCAAAAAATGTAAGATCACAACTCTGTTAATGTCCCATAATGTTCTGCTAGATGAACAGGGACTAGAGCGTGAAAGGACACACAAATTTTCTCCGCCCAACTCAGAACCTCTGAACCAGTGGGCCGCTCAACTTAAATTATTTATTATTTATCATTTCTTAGTATCTTCGACAGTTTTTGTATATTTTTGGTGCATGTAAAATGAGTTGACATGCTCTTAAAAGTTGACATGAATTTCTTTCTGTATGTAAATTGTACTTCACTTTCTTTCCATAAATTCATTATCTTAGTAGTATTCTTGTATGTGCTTTATCCTTGCTTTGGAATAAAAGTGACAACTTTTGCAGACTAAAATGGTTATTGTAAATTGGAATTTAAGTTTAAAACTAAACTATCAACTGAACCAAAAATAATTATCACAAAATCAATTTTGCAGATTAACGGAACCAGAATTAAAAAACATTGATTGGATGAATTGTTATTAATCTTCCTTCTCTATGGATTGATTTAACTGAATTCAAGTAAAAAAAATTTATTTGACATAACTGTATTTGAAATGAAACGGATAGAAGTGGGAAAGATGCTTCCATACTCATCATTAGGGCATCTAAATACTAAAAGTACTAAGAGTATACACAGAAAATTCCTAAAAAGTTAAAAAATACAGTATGATAATGAACAATCCTGAGTGTAAGGTATTGATACCTTAATGGAATGAACATACACATTGCACAAACACAACACATGATAATGTTACCTTTTGAGTGATTCATATTTCTTGGGGAAAAAATCACCAATATGTGAGTAACATGTGTCCAGGTTACATAACTTGTTCAAGGTTATAAACCAAAGAAATAAATAATTTTTTAAAGGCAAAGTGTAGGTTGTCTGTCAAAATTAAACCTTTTCTGTACTATTAAAGAATTATAATAAGTGTGTACTTTTATTGTTATATAAATATAAATATATATATATATATATATATATATATATATATATATATATATATATATATATATATATATATATATATATACAAAATAGGAGTACACTACAATTATAATTTTTAAGTAGTGAATAAATACAACGGACCCTAAAACTTGCCAAATTCTATTAAAATTGTACAATACACTTATTACTGGTAATTCAGTAATTGTCCACCAAAATATTTACATCTTCCCCTATCAATTAATCTTTACGTTAGTACTTATCACATACAATCTGAGTGTATTAATCCATAACTTAGTGCCTCTTTCTGTCTGTAAATTCAAAGGGTACATTTTATGTAATACTGAAACAATTTTCTTTTGGGTAAAATCAACATGAGATACATTACATGTAAATTAAATCTATATTGAAATGACTAGGTCTATAGAAGTATGTTGGCTGCAGTGAGAGCAGCAGCCAGGAGAGTAAGAAGATGGGGAAGAAGATGCTGAGTGTGAGATAAGAAGGTTGACGCACTGCTTGTCTGAGAGCATGGCATCACTTTCATCATCTGTGTGATGAGGGATCCTAAAAGATTGGCTGGGGTTTCATCATCACACTTTGATGTATGGTTCACCACACACTCCTTCATTATATCAAATTGCCTGTAAAAAAAAAAAAAAAATGTTTATAAGACATAATATATATATATATATATATATATATATATATATATATATATATATATATATATATAGTGGTGCCTCTTGATTCGAACTTAATTCGTTCTTTTCGTCTGTTCGATTTGAGAAAATTCGAATTAGGAAGCAATTATTACCATTGAAATTAATGTAAAAACAATTAATCCGTTCCAGTTTATTTTAAATACAAAATATTAAATAAAAAATGATTTACCAAACACTCCTCAAACCAAACACTCTAAATTGATTTACTAAACACTCCTTTAGCCACATCAGCAACCTTTATTGTCTCTTTGTGCTTCAAAAATGTGCAGATCGTAGACTTGGCCATCCCGTACTGTGAGGCCAGCTCAGAAACACGAACTCCTCTCATGTATTTCTATTATTTCCTTCTTCATTTCTATACTATAGCGCGTCAGCTTCCTTCCACCACTTGCACTGTCACTTTTCACTTTCTTGGGAGCCATAATGAGGACTAATTTCAAGAAAATATGCAATAATATCAAACACAACAGAGAGAGAGGTGTTCACAGCGGAGAAGTGCAAGCAAGACTGGCCGATTGGCGGGAAGGCGGCGTCGGCCGCCGCGTGTGTTTGTGTTCGGATTGCAAGACCACATTCGGATTGGAGGACATTTGTTCGCCAATTGTGTTCGGATTGGGAAGTGTTCGAGTCAAAGGATGTTCGAAAAAAGTTACCACTGTGTATATATATATATATATATATATATATATATATATATATATATATATATATATATATATATATATATATATATATATATATTGAAACTCCGATAATCTGGAGTCTGATGGTTCGAAAATTTTGCACAGGGGGTAGATGGTTCAGAGTCTGATGGTTCGGAAATTTTGAGCCGAAAATGCAAAAAGGAATTTGCAAGTATGCTATAAAAAATACAGTTTTCCCCAGAGAAGTATAGAAACTTAGAATGGACTGAAGGAAGAGCTGATAAAGGCAAAAATTGTACATCAACTGCAAGAAAAATTGGACAAACATAGATACAGAGAAAGGATTACATGAAAAATCAGAATGGAGAGAAGTGATAAGTGGAGTACCACAGGGATTAGTTTTGGCACTAATGATGTTTTTAGTATACGTAAATGACATGATAGAAGGAGTAAGCAGTTACATCAGTCTATTTGCAGATGATGCAAAAAAGATGAAAAGCAGAATTCATAAGTGCACCCATTAAGGCAAAAAATGGCGAAACAAGAAATAGTAGTTGTAACTTTGTAAGAACAAAAAACTGGACTAGATATCACGAAGAAATAATAGAAGATACACTAGAGAGCATATAAAAGATTATTATTAAAAGCAGTCAGAGAGTAGCATTGGTGGGATATGTTAATTGTAGAGATGTAAAGTAGAAGACATTTGAAAGCGGAGGTAAAAATATGTGGGGAAATAAATTATTGAGATTAGCAATGAATAATACAATGGGTAACTGATTAAACAAGGTGTAGAGGAGAAGATAAACCATCAAGATTGGACCTATTATTTACAAAAGGAATAAATCTGGTAAAAAAATTTCAATTATGATTGCCCATTTAGTAGGAGTGACAATATGGTACTAGAAATTGAGATTAAGGAGATATTGAAAACAAACAGGAGGAATCATACAAAAAGAAAAGAAGGAATTATGAATATTAATTAAAACAAAGTTTGACCCATTAGATTACTACAGTACCGTACCTTTGGATACTGTACTGCACCTACACTATACCTTCAACTGACCTGCAACTGTACTACACTTCAAAAGTAAATAAAAACATAATAACAATACTGTATTTAAATTTTTTAAATTTGATGATTTTTTTTCAGGCTTTTAGGGCATTTTTAGGGGTTACGTCCACCAGTCCAGAAAATCTGATAATCCAGAGTTAGCGATCTCCGCTGCTTTCCGGAGTATCTGAGTTTCACTGTAAAAAAAAAAAAAAAAAAAAAAAAATATATAATATATATATATATATATATATATATATATATATATATATATATATATATATATATATATATATATATATATATATATATATATATATATATATATATATATATATATTTACCCAGCTAATATCCTCCTTACAGGTTTAGCCAAGACAAGACATTTAGGGTTCAGAGAGATATTAATATTCCCTACTCTGCACCCTGTCTTTTCCAGGAAGAGAGTATAGAGAAGTTTCCCAGACCCCTCGCCTTATCACTTTCGGTCACCTTTTTATGACCCGTAGGGAATACAGTGTTAATATTCTTGCAGCCCCCACCACATGATTCAATAAATTTATAAATGTTGTAAAAATACATATATCAATTAGGAAGCTTGGAGGTAATACCTTGGTGAGCTGCCATCACGTAACAAGGGCTGACCCATACAAACATGATGTTAATGTGTGAATTTAAGTGAAAGATGAGTCTGTAAGGGTATAGCTTATATCTACAAGTTATTACTTAAACTTTTCAGATGTAGAAAATATTAATTGCGGAAAGAAATACTTACTTGCATGTCTGTTCATTAAGAGTAAATGATGCAATATTTACTGATTGAGGATCACTTTTCGACCTCTTGATTTCTGGTATTTTGTCTTCTATACAATTCTGAATATTCTTTGAGTGGTTCTTGAGACATTCTTCTCCTTTTTCTGCCATAAACACTGAAAGACAAAAAAGTTCTTACAAGAGAGATAAACATAAAGATACAATAAATAAATGCGTACAAAGATGGAATAAAACTGTTCAACCGATATGTAAATGGAAAGGTGAAAAATAGGGAGGGAATAGAGGCTCAAGATAGTTGGTAAAGCATATATAAGGAAGCATTTTTACAGGACAAAGTGATGAATAAATGCTTCAAGTCACTATTAACAAGAGGAAGTGTTTGAAGACGATGGTGAGATAAAGAATACAGTATTAAAAAAAATACAAGTGGATATACAAGAAGTAAGGAAGTTAGTAGAAAGCTAATACTTCAAAAAATCACCTGGATCAAATATGGACCTATATAATATTTCAACCAATCTCTTTTACCACACTCATATACATAAATACACACAATTATTAATGTCAAATAAGTTATCAAAAATATGTTTCATTTTCACTACCATAAATACTATCAGCAAGAAACTACACATCATTTTTTTTTTGGGGGGGATAAGAAGCAAGAAATTTACATACATACATACATACATGCTTACTTACATGCAATTCTGTCTCCATCATTATGACACACAAAATCTATTCCAACATTAATGACTTTGCGAGCAGTGTTGATAGTCTCTTCCTCTTGCTTACTGGTACAGCGCTCCAACTTAGTAAACACCTCCTCAGCACACCCAACAATTTCATCTCTTTTTCTGCAAGTTAGAATCACAAATGAACAACAAAGCCATTCAAACTTACAATTAGCTACCATCATGTAAGAGCAATAGTTAATCTGAAGTCCACAAACAAGAACATAAACATAGCTATCTTTCAGGCTTTTTTTTTTATCTTCTATGCACATACAATGATCTATATTTCAACTAAGTGCTACCTGGAGCTCACAAACACCTTTGGAGTGTGTTTGATTCAGCAATTTACTCTACTGATCTGAGTCCTATTATCTAACAAAGACAATACATAAAAAATGTGTACAAACCATTTAAGAAATATTTCATAGCACACATCCATTAAATACATACTTGCAGTACTTCTTGAAAACCAGATCTAGTTCTCCCCTTGCAATGCTTACATTCACCTCCCGCTGCAACTTGTCCATTTTGATGTGTTTTTGTAAACAAATCATCAATTCTCCAGAGGAATTCTGTGGACAAACAGACGTAATATAAATATAAAACAATCATTAAAAGATTATTAAACTGTTTACTTACATAACAGAATGCATGTAAGTGTATATATAGTGGTACGGTACTAGATAAACAATAGAATAACTAATAACGAGTTGCTTTAAAATCAGAATGCATGGATAAGTGTAATGCAAGGATATTTTATATCAATTTAGCTACTAAAACTCTTTGTGAATGGAGTATATCTATAAACCAGGTTGTTATCCTTCTAATGGGGAGTAGTCGAGACAAAGTACATAGACAACCACACCAATGCACACATACACTCCTTTTGCATAGCTCCTAAGCCCCTTAAGAGGAGAGAAGTGCATCCTGTCCAACATAGTGCATAAGATAACTCATGCAAGTAAGATCCAGGGTGGGCATTGTATCCACAACAGTCCCAAGGTTTAACCCTACCACTTGATGTTTAACTCATGCCCCTCTCCCTTTCCACATCTGATCTGATCCAAGGATCACATCAGATGCACGGGAACCTCCTCCATGGGTCGTCAAAGCCACATTATTACTTATGCATGCACCATTGCTCTCTACTCACTTTAATCACACACAATCATCCTTCCTTGCTCCACAGATATTTTTCTTTCATTTCACACCATCCATCCATTCCATTTGTGGCCTTCCTCGCAACCTCACACCTCTCACGTCAGATCCTATTAATCTCTTCAACCAATTCACCTCCATTCTCTCCTCATGTCCAAACCACCTCACCACAGCCAATTCTCTCATAACACCAGTTTTCCTTCACACCTCATTTCTTACTCAGTCCATACGTGTTACTCCACATGTACTCCTCAAACACCTCATCTACATTACAGACATTAATATAAATGTTGGTAACATTTGGATAGAGATAAGCATAGATATTATAAAACTAAATCTGAATACTTTTATGATTTCAGTAACACATTTTCTTAGGACAAACTGAAAAGGACTGATCTTATACCTTCAACTTTTTACCCCTTAGGATGTGACATACACCATTTCTGGTCTCTTGTAGGAAGCACCAACAATTACACTCACATGTGCACACAGCACAACTAACTAGGATGATGCATATTATTATTACAAGTTCATCAAAAGATATTGAAGACATACTGGTGAAGACCAAACGATCAAGTAATCAATAACAGGTAACCACCTCACCTTAATGTCTTTCACAGCTTCATCACCAGCAGTGGCTTTACAACGATCCATCCAATCAGAGACGTGAGGCTGATTCACACTGTCAAGGTTGGGTAAGTCTTCGGCATCCAGCTGCTGGCCTACCACAGGTGTGACTATAAGATACCCTGTGAATTGGTTTACAAATAGGGTGGTAGATGATTGGAACAGACTCAGTCAGTAGGTAGTTAGTGTACAGACAATAGGGAGTTTTAAGAGAAGACTAGACTTCATGGATGGGGATGGGAGGTGGGTGTAGGTAATAAGAGGGGTTAGGATTAACAGGAACTACCTAATGCAGGCCTCCGGGCCCTTTTGTAGCTTCCTTATATTCTTATGTTCTTATCAAGATCATAACTTGGATAACCAGTATCGAGGCTATGTCAATATAAATAAAGTTTTGTATTAGGCACTACGTACACAAATCCACCTGCTTAACGTTTAGATATTTGCATAATTTTATTTTCCTTATTCTGGGTGAATCAGTAAAATGGTCTATAATCATCACTCACAACCAAGGTCTGTGGGCACACCTATGGTAACGTTCAGTAATAATGTAGGGATGACTCACCTAACACCAAAGGCACCATTAACACCAACAACAGTCGCTCTCCCATCCTACTATGTCTTGATTCCTGTCTTATGTTTCAGAGAAGGCCACAGTCCGACACTTAAGCCCAATGCTCCTCTCCGAAGCCTGCACCTCTGACTACTGACTCAGCTGGACATGGAGTCGTACTACCACTGTCACTGTTAATCCGTGTTCTGTCCTTGCCTTGGAAGACCTGAGTGCATGTGTACTCAAGCTCACCAACGTTATCTTCCCTAAGTTCCAGGAATCCAGTTAAATGGACAACGTACTGATGTAGTAATAAGTGACGTAATGTTTGTGTCTTAACATTTTATTATTATGTTTTGATACTGATATGTAACTTGGATTGCCTCTGATGGACTGACTAGTTTTCTATTGGATTAAAAAGAGGCGTCAAGATTGGCTATCCTGATGTGCCGACTCAATCTGTGTAATTTTGTCCCTGCGTAATGTAATACGTTTTATGTATCATTAACTCTATATTCTAATAAAGGTAATTTATATATCAATACCACTATATCTAAATAAAAGTAAGGTATCAGTAAACAAATAATTTGGTACAAATTATATGATATTACGTGATAATATTACGTATTCCATCTCCACTATTTACATACTCCCAACAATATTTATAACAAAGTATCAAACGTGTGTATTCGTAAACAATAAGATAATATTTCAGACTTTCACTTTACCTATCCATAATTTTATGAATATTTTCAAAGTTCCATTACTATCTTCTATTCATAATTTCACCCTTGATTCTCCTTTCAATATAATACCTTTACAATGAAACAAAACTTTTTCAGTATAATATCTTTACAATGAGACACTATATATTCACTTATCAATATTTGTGCTATCTACAAATACAAAACTGTCGATCTGTCTTTGATACTACTAACCAACCTTCATGTATAGCATGGGATCTTGTACTTGTAGTGGATGTTATCCTGCCTTAATTAATACCATTTACAGAGCCATCTCAGTGTACATAACAAGGACAATCAAAATGGAAGGGTGTGCGTGAGAGAATAACAAATAGAGTAGAATGAGTGTGCATGAATATGATAGTGAGTGCTGAGTAACGGGGGTGATGGGTAATGTCAGTTAACCCATCCCTTTCCTCAATTAATGTGGGAGAGCACCGAGTCAAAGGCCAATCCGAAATCGACGACGAAGAGACTATCAACCAAGGCCAAGACCAACTGACCAAGACAGTTTTGAAGACATGTGAACTACTACCTCATAATTAAGCAAAGTTTTTTCACACAACTATCTATTATTTTTATATCGTTGTGGTTATTTTTTGCTCTTTGAGAGGATGTTTTTCAACTATTATCGCATCTCTTTTCAGATAGTGCCTCATGGATGCTTTAAACATGATTTAGGGTTCCAGTAGAGCTGTATAACAAGATAAAGGAGAGATAAAGCAGGTTATCATGGAGTTTGTGTAACCATACATACAATAATTTCAAAAGGCTGATTATAAGCCCTTTGATTCATTATTAGTTTATGTCATCTCAGTATTATCTATAGGATGTGTTACCTCTGAAAAGCAGTTCCAATCAAGAAAGAGATTTTTCACAACATTGTCTGCGTAAGGTGAAAGGTTACCCAAACTTTTAGGGTGGGCGGACTTGGTTTGAGATTTATATTGTTTTTTAGTTTATTGATTTGTTATTCATTGATTTTCTTACAAATCAGGCAGGCTAACCCAAGATAAAAATGTGATAATATCCCTCTCATATTGCAGCTCCCCCAAAAAAATTTAGAATGAAATATTACAAAGGGTTATCGTGACCTGAAGTGTTCCAAACTCAAACTCAAAAGCCAGAATTGGGTTGCGATGACGTAGCAGGACCAAGTGATCAGTTATGATCCTGCGTAGGAGGTGGGTAACCAAGGAAGCTAGAGGGTCTAGCTACCTTGCGAGAAAGGGTAGTTCGTTTGTGTTAGTGGAGGCCATCTTGCGGCATTTGTAATTTGTTTTCCATATTTTGCCTCAAATTACGGTTCCCTGGTGATGTCGGAAGATCCACAAAGATAAATAGGGCTGTTTGGCTATGTCTATAGTAGATACGTGCTAAAATTCTTGAAAAAACTGGTGAAACAGAACAGGCGATATAATTGGTGGGCGAGGGGGAGAGAAAATTTCAATTCTGGGCTGCTTCATGTAATCCTTTCTGTAGGGCATACAGTCGTTGTTCAAATATAGTTCCATTCTCACAGAAAACTGTCATGGCCTT